>JXSR01S000226.1:81313-92425 GCA_000969725.1 Ophiothrix spiculata
TATTTTAAATATAAATAAAATATATTAGATATTATTCTTTTAATATTTGGTATTTCAGTAGTACTAAATCAGCTCAATTAATATGAATGCATACACTTACATCCTGTGTTTTGAACAGCACACCAATGCACAGCCATGATAAAGTTGTTCAGTCCGACAGCAATCATAACATTATAATGAGAAGAAAACATAAACGTAGTTACATTTCAATCAAGTAAAAATGCATTCGTTAAATCATCAAAACACAAATTTGTATTTTATTATTTAATCTGATCATTAAAGTCAACGCGTAAATGACTAGTGGTGGGTTATAAAATGGTGATGTTTCAAATCACTTACGGTAAAGGCTCATTTAATGCAGTATGATCTCCTGATAAATCGGCCAAAAAATGAGACAGTGCGGGCCGAAAAACCATTTTCGAGGAGGGGGTCAGAGGGGGGGGGGTCTGAAGATGTGAAATGTGACCATTGCTGGCATTCTATACCATATTTTAGCAATGTTGTGGTGTAACTTATGTTTTTGAGGTCAAAGAATCCATTTGTACAAGTTTTGTCAAAAACAACCATTTTAGGCAGGCGGGGGCGGCCGCGATCCTAGCGATTTAGAAAAAGCTACTAAATTTATTGGCTAGGGATTTCGAAAACGCAAATTTGGAAAACATGTTACGTGTCTTTCTATTGGCGCATTGATGTTGAAAACATGTCAAAGCTCATACTTTTACCTTTATCATTTTATTGTTCATTGTTAATTTTATTTCCATAACAAATACATATAAAATCAAGCAAGAATTTAAAAATACAATCTACAGCAAAAACATTAAAAGATGAAAAACAAATACAGTTATGGGGGGTAATACTAGTGGGCTAATAAGGCCTGTGGATTGTAATACCCCTTAAATAAAGAAAAAAGAAATAAAAACTTACAGTACAAAAAAACAGAATAAACGTAAAATCACTAGACAATACGGGACAAATGCTCAAAAGGAAAGGTTTGAAAAAGCCGCAAAAGGTGCATCTGTGTTCTGAAGACGGGCTAAATTATTCATATTCTGAAATGAGTTTCTGTTTTAATTTGCTACGGAAGTTTTTCACCGATTTTGAGTTTTGTATCGATTTATCAAGAGTATTCCAAAGTTTATGGACCAGTAGTTTGAACAGAATGATCAGAAAAAGTTCTTTTGAAGTTGGTATATTGGTAATTGCCTCGTTGTCTTGTCGAATAGTTATGGTATTCTGATCGTTTCTTAAAATAATAGTAGTGGAAGAAGTACTTAAGTCACATAATATACGTTTTGAGATATAAGCGTTTAAAGTTCTGACTTTTCTATAACTTAAAAGAGCAAAAGTTTATTGAATACATAATTAGGTATATGTTATTGTATGTTGGAGAATATCTTTTATAGTGATTTAGAAGGCTGTATCGATTTTATGTAATCAATAATCGCTATTTTGGACTTAAGTACTTTTCCCTCTAAAATCGTGATCGCCTTTAAACAATCTTACCTATCTCAAACTAAGTACTCCAAACATTTTGAAAGTATATATATTTGGAATGTAAAAGTCACGACAAACAGTTTGACATGTCATTCATGTAAATCGGACCTTGTTGAAAATTCGACCTCATTTCACGCTTGAGTGAATTTCGGCTCATATCTGGTTAACCGAACCTTCTAGATATATAAAAGTATATATATTTGTAATCTACAGGACATGACAGTTAATTTGATATGTAACTCGACATATTTTGCGCATGTTTTAAATTTCACCCAAAATTCACTCAAGCGTAACGACCGCTTACGATGGATTATATCGTTTAACAAATTGTCAAAATATTTTCCACCTTCCAGTGAACTCAAAACAACCAATAACTTAATTTTGTCAAAATGTGACTTAAGTACTTTTTCCACTACAGTCTTCAATTTGAGAATGCTGGTGGTAGCTCATTTGATATATATTTGTACATAAATGATCCCAATTCAAGAGTATAAATATCGAAAATTTTAAGCATATTGAATTGAGCAAAAATTGGATCAGTATGGCTACGATAATAACTACAAGAAATTGTTCTCATTGCCCATTTCTGTAACTTAAGAAGCTTATCTAAGTATGTTTTACACGTACTTCCCCAAATGAGAATGTTGTAGTAACAAGGGTACAGTAAAGAGTACGTAAAATACGTTTAGGTATAAAATGTTTGAGTTTGTTAATGACACCAATATTTCTTGAAATAGTTTTGGATACACAATCAATGTGGTTCTTCCATGTAAGACATTCATCGATTAATACACCTAGAAATTAAAACAGTACTATTTAAAATTACATTATTATTCAGGTTGCTATTCGATACCATATGTGGAGTACCTAAAAACATTCACGTATAAAATAAACAGTAAGGGCCCCAAGACTGATCCCTGGAGAACACCACATAAAATATATTTTTCTGATGACGCAATAGAATTAAATGACACAAACTGTTTTCTGTTGCTTAGGTAACTTTGGAACCATTGCAGCACTATTCCACGAAATCCATAATACTCCAATTTGTGCAGAAGAATGTTATGGTCAATCGTATCAAAAGCCTTTGAGAGGTCAAGAAAAATACCAATAGTCGTTTCATTCCTCTCAACGGCTCTACTAACTCTGTCAACAAGTTGTAATATTGCCATGTAGGTCGAATGTTTTGGTCTGAACCCAAATTGTTTGTTTTTAAGGATTTCATGAGCATCTAAATAATCAACACATCTATGAAAAACTAACCTTTCTAAAACCTTTGAAAAACATGGCAATAATGAAACTGGGCGATAATTAGAAAAATTTTCATGGTCATCTTTTATAAATATATTGGTATGACCTTTGACCTTTATTCAAATAATAACAAAAGTGCTCCTATAGTGATACAATTTATTGTGAACGTGAGCGACACTGCGGAAGTATCTTGATCAATTATGGACGGTAGTGAGGCATGGCCATCGTCGTCTGATTTTAGGTCAAATTAGGCTATGAGGGCGCTTTTGCCAATAAAACGACCATTGACATTCCGATTGCAAAAATTTGAACGTCAAACAATAGATAATCATTGATAGTATCTGCTCAGCAAATTTAAGCTCTCTAAACAAAACGGTTTGGTCGTGACACCAATTTAAGTGAAACACAGAACTACGCAATTTTGTGCCATAGGTTTTTGTGTGTGGGTCAACGAACTTTTGTTCCCTGTGTTTTCAATGGAGGCGTCTTCAAAAGTAATAAAATGGTACCACGAGCTAACGAATTCAAGCAACATGCTGAAACTTTTAGAATATAATAAGGAAATGTTTATCTTCATTTCTACCTCAAAAATGTTTCAAAATAAGTAAAGCTAAGGCGTGGCCAGCAAAGCGTCCTTTTGGCTTAAATTTTCATAAAATGGCGGATTTTACAAAAAATTAAATTCTGTCAAAAATATAAAAAATGGATTCCTTGACCTCAAAAACATAAATATGCACCCTAAAATTGTTAAAATATGTTATAGAATTTCAGCAATTGTCAAATTTCACATTTCCGACCCCCCTTCGAAATCGGTTCTTTGGCCCGCACTGTCTCATTTTTTGGCCGATTTCAATGAAAAAGGTGTCAAAATGATCAGGAGATCATACTGCATCAAATGAGTTTTTACCCTAAGTGATTTGAAACATGACCCTTTTTTGACCCCTTTTGACACACCACTAATATAATGCGTACTATCTTGTTAGGATGTTAAAATGTGTTATTGATATATGTCGTTACTCGTTCAAAGTAGGACGCCATTTGAGTTTTAAACTTTATAAATATTTTTCTGTGTAATAGATATCAAGTTTTCACTAACAAACTTATAGTTTGTCTATGTAATACTTAACTGCATAACGGGGGGGGGGGGGTTCCATGGTACCCAACATTTTGTTTTTCGGTTGTCACATTTTAACACTGCAGTATTTCGGGCTGTTAATTTTTGTAATTGCCTAAATAGTAGTTGCGCTTTTTTTGGCGAAAAAAAAATGAGATCAACCGTGTCGCTTTCGAGCTAATTAGCATAAATTAGCATTTAGGGGTGCGAAAAAAATTGATTTGCCCATAATAAAACAACCCCTGAGTTATTCAGTCCGACAGCAATCATAACGTTATAATGAGAAGAAAACATAAACGTAGTTACATTTCAATTAAGTGAAAGTGCATTCATTATATCAGCAAAATACGTAAATGAAAAATATATAAAATGCGTATTATCTCAGAATGTTAGAATATTAAACTGTGTTATTGATATATGTCGTTACTCGTTCAAAGTACGACGCCAATTTGAGTTTAATACTAAATATTATTAGTCCAACAAATGTCAAGTTTTCACCAACGACCTTATTGCTTGTCTATTTAGTAACTTATTTTTTGTGTATGAAATGCATCAAATATCAGGCGAGCTTTATACAGTATGACAAAAGCTTCTTTAGCGATGTCCATTACTTTAAATATCACGGTCTTTATAAGGTGATGCATCATCAAGAGCAGGTGTTCTGGTTAGTCGTGTTAGCATGGAGATGCACGTTTTCCAGGACGTTGTTTGGTGTTGGTGGGCCAAAGCCGTTTCCTTGCTTTGGCTGGCCGTGTTTGATTATTTTGGCAAAAATGTTTAGATAGTTTGTCAATTTCAACTAAGGATTCAAGATAAAGATACTTGTCGTTGTTGCCACTGTTAGCTATATGGAGGTACCCTATCCACTCGTCTAATTCAACTATTTTCCATCTGATAATCTCCTTAAATTTACAAAATCCACAATTCCAAAAGTTTGACAAATAGTCATACTCTATGACAGACACTTTATTTAAATTATTTTAACAATTTTGGGCACGCTAGTATGAAAGCGCTCAACTGTAACGTTATCTAAATTCAGAAAATGAGTAGTTGAATTGAACGAGTGGATACGGTATATAGTTAAGCTCTAGAAGAAACATTTAATGTAGGATCATTTTTGGCTCTTTTGTTGGATATTGAGACCGGCTCGATTTTTCTGTTTGATAAAATAAAAATTTGTCAAAGTAAAATCTTGAAAGATAAAATGATTAACAGCCAAAGTAATATTTATGTAAAACTTATGGTGTATGGCCTTTTGGGCACATAAAAGATGAATTGGATGAGGAGCAAATTAAAGTCACGCACATAATGGTACTACGTTTTGATGACTATTTATATTACTGTCCTATACTGGTTTAATATAACATATATCATGTTTTCACCAACGATATTGTTGTTTGTCTATTGAATAACTGATTTGTTTGTGAAATGCATCAAATATCTGGCAAGCTTTATACAGGTCGACATAATCTTTATGACATTTTTCCTAAATTTCTGAGAAATGCATCAAAAGGTTTTGCCCCTTAAAAATAAAATGAGACATTTCAAAACACTAATTTTGTTTTTATCTGAAGGCATGTTTTCCAAATTAAAAACAAACATAAGCATTCAAAAAAAAATGATTTCCTTAGCTAGACGTTGTTTTTATTTTTTATTTTTGTTCTCCCTCTTATTCGAGGGGGTGTTTTGCTAATTATGGAAAAAACATGTGCCATCTTAAATATGATTTCTTTGGATAGAAGTTGTTTTCATTTTTAGCTGTCAAGTAAAAATAATAACGCAAAAGACCATCATGTTATAGACTCTTCTCCCAATAAGTTATCGTGATCTTATTTCCGGATTTTCTACACTAAAAACAAATGGCAATTCACATCACTCTTAGAAGGCCGGGATGAAATATACGAGTAGTTTTCGGGATCATTTTATTTTGATCCTTTAAGGATCACTTTTGATCCTTTAAGGATCACTTTTGATCCTTTTGCGGATCAATATATACAAATGGATCAAATTCACCAGGATCATTTTTGATCCTTTTTTAGGATCATTTTATTTTGATCCTTTTTGATTACAATACCAAAGTTTTGATCCGTATTTCTTGATTACTTTGATACGGAAAGGATGAGCTCACATTTTGATACCGCGTTTGGATGCAACGTGATGTTTTGTTTCATATTTGAGTACACCCCATTACCGCTACACAGCGGGGAATGTATACTATGGTGTAACATGTATAAATACGTTGATTTCATCACACAGTCCCGTGGTCGAGTGGTTAGAGCATTGGTCTCGTAATTACCAGCAGGTATAAGTGCGGCGTGGGTTCAAACCCTGCTAGGGTCACTTCAGTGTGATGTTTTTATGCAGATTTTTTTTATAAGAAATATTTGATCCTTTTTTCGGATCAAAAATTGTGATCCTTATTTTGGGATCATTTTGATCCTTAAAGGGTAAGCTCATATTTGATACCTAAAAAGGATCAAAATTGATCCTTTTTGTCTCATATTTGATACTTTCTTTCTAAGAGTGTGTATTTGTAAATATAATGGGCTTTCATTAAACACACATTTTTTCCAAAATCATTTAAAACTCACTTGACATATTCAATAAATACAAGCTTTCAGCTATTTTCTTTGTGTATTTGAATAGTGTTAAAAGTGATAACTTTATGTTGTACCCCTAGGTAACAAGTAATTATTATTACATTTGTAATATTATCAAGGAAACGATTATACCCGAATTTTTCTTATAAATGATTGATAGCTCATTTATTTTGTTGTTGTTGTTTAAAAATGTTTCTTTGCAATATTTGGAAATAAATCACTAAAGAAAACGATAAAATACTTTTAAATACCGATAAAAATCCACATTTTCCAATGTTCTATTATGAGTTTTCAGGCCGTACAATTGTGATATAATATTATTCTTTCTAAATAGATGTATATATGGAAAATGTGGCATACATTTAAATATATTTGTAAATGGATCAAATCCGTTGCAGATATGGAAAGGTCTAATGTTAGAGTATTACACTCTGTTATTAATACTTGTCGTTACTCTTTGAAAGTAGGACGGCAATAAGAGTTTTAAACCAAATATATTTAGGTATTTTTTACCAACGACCTTCTTGTTTATATCGGGATAAATTAACTAGAAATTATTCCCAGATTAAATTAAATCGATTTAGCCTCGCCCTATGTGAAGCACATATTCGGCATTCTCTTCTGAGCTCTCGGCGCAATAACATTTATTTTCCCAATCTCACCCACCCTTGTTTTCATACCAATTACGTAAAATATTTTATTGATATTCGAATCTACAAAAATTATTGAACGGAGGCAATTATGTTCATGTTTAGGTTGTTATTAATTTTTTGAAGCCGTATAATATATTTGCGTTCCTTAGAGATATATAAAGAGCTTGATATTAATAGTTTCGAAGCCGCATAGCATACTATCGCTTCTCGGGGATCACAGGGGAATTTATATTTTGAGCTGTATAGATTGGTGGGAGATTTATTGATCTGCTCAAGTCATTTAATTTTTGCCGTATTTTCAAGCCGTATGAAATATTTAGCTTTTTGACGAATCTTTTATATGACATAGAACATACAATTTGCGAAGCCGTATCACATATTGTGCTTCGTAGGGAATCTTGTTCAGGTTGATATTAATTATTTAGAGCCGTATATTATATTGCGCTTCTTGGCCAATTGGGGATTGTGAAGAATCTTGATATTAATAATTTCGAAACCGTATATTATATTGAACGCATCATAGTCATAACATTAATTGGCAATCCCGCAACAACTATCATCAGTTGCTATAGTCCCACAAATGTAGAGATGAATGACCCTGATGTAGTTAGCTTCTACTCAGACCTATCTGCAACTGTCTCTGCTGCACATAACTTGCTCTTCATTGGAGGAGACTTCAATGCCCAACTTGGTCAAGGCAAGGCAACCTTCTCATTCCATAAAGAAAGTAACAAAAATGGTAAACATCTTGTGGACTTTCTGGAACAACATAGTCTACTTGCCGCCAACATCAAATTTCAACATCGTCCAGGTAGGCTGTGGACACACATGTATCCCTCCGGACACAGAGCACAGCTTGACTATGTTCTAGTAAGAAGGAAATGGCAGAACAGCATTAAGAACTGCAGAGCATATTCATCATTTGGAAGTGTTGGATCTGACCACCGAATTGTGACATGCAAATGCCAGATCAGTTACAGGATAAGCAAAGTTCCAAGGAAAGATCCCATGAAACAGGTTGACTGGAGAAAGGTTGTAGCAGACACCAAGCTATGTGAGCAATACACAATCTCTGTTCACAATTAGTTCTCCTTATTGATTGATGAGATGGAGGACCCAAATAGTATTAGTGCTAAATACGATCTCTTAGCAACTGCAACCAGAGAAATAGCACTCGAAAGTTTGCCAAGAAAGAAGCAGAAGTCACACCTCATCTCTCACGGTGCGGCAGTGTCGAACGCACTGAAGGGACTATTTGAAGAAAGCCTCTGATGCACACAACCTTCGCCCTACCAGAGGATCTAAAGCCAGAGTTGAGCAAGCCAAAGTAGCTCTTGATGACACCTAGGCAAAAGATCACATAAAGACCAAAACAAGTCAACTTCAACAAGCACACATATCCAGGCGTTACAACGAAGCATGGCAAATCCTAAGAGAACTTACCAGTAAAAAATCATCACCTATTATTAAGATCAAGGGTGCATCTCCAGGAGAGCGTCTTGAAACCTGGTATAATCACTTCAAAGAGCTTCTTAGAAACACTGACCAGCAACCAGTAAACCTGTCTTCTTCTTTCTACAACCTAAGAGTTTCCGACTAACTGCCAATAGCTACCAGCCCATTTACTCATGAAGAGCTTCAAAAGGTTGTTAAAAAGCTCAGTAGTTAAAAAACACCAGGACCTGACAACATCCCAGCTTTCATATGGAAGCATGAGCTTTTCCAAGAGCAACTTTTAGAATTCTGTAATGAAACTCTTTCAGGTAACAAACCAAAGGCATTTTCCACCTCGTGCATCATACCACTTCCAAAGAAAGAAAAAAAAAAGAAACAAAAAAGGGGGGATTTACAGCAGCCCGGAAACTACAGAGGCATATGTCTATCTGCAATTGCGGGGAAGGTCTACAACTCGCTCCTTCTTAATCGTATAGCTCCACACATTGATCCCATTCTTCGAAGGAACCAAAATGGCTTTCGTAGGAACAGATCTACCCTACCACAGATTCTTGCTCTAAGAAGAATCATCGAAGAATTGAGAATCTCGAAGAGAAGAGCATCCATAGTCTTTGTAGACTTCTCAAAGGCCTTTGATAGCGTAAACCGGAAGGCAATGATGCATATTTTACTCAACTATGGCGTCCTGAGGAGATTGTGAGTGCCATTGCAATAATGTATGACAACCCAACAAGTTTTGTGCAGAGAATGGATGGTCCAACCGAAGAATTTATTACAACAGCAGGAATTCTTCAAGGGGACACTCTTGCTCCCTTCCTTTTTGTTATTGTGGTCGACTATGTATTGCGCCAGTCAGCTGATACCATGAGTGACAAGGGCCTCACGATTGGCAGAAGATCTGGACGTCTAAGTCAAAAATATTTGACAGATCTAGACTATGCAGACGATGTTGCCCTGACTGCAGAACTTATATCATCTGCTCAAGATCTACTGGTTACATTCGAAGAATCGGCGGCTAGGGTCGGACTAATGCTCAATGCAAAATAGACCAAATGCATGATCCTCAATGAAACATCTGATCATCCTCCTATTCGCTCAATGAATGTAACTCCCATCAAGGAAGTAGACGACTTTAAATACCTTGGGTCATATGTACTTGATAGCAAAAAGGACTTCTTGACAAGAAAGGGACAAGCATGGATCGCCTGTAACAAGCTTGATGTCATATGGAAGTCTGATATTACCAGGGCAACCAAGATCGAATTCTTCAGGGCCTGTGTTGAAAGCATATTATTGTATGGCGCGACTATGAAGAAAGAGCTTCAAGACCGCTTAGATGGCACCTACACCAGGCTACTAATGCGCGTCCAAAATATGTCCTGGAAACAACATCCAACTAAGCATCAGATTTATGGTGATTTACCCTCCATCTCTACAACCGTGGCACAAAGGAGAGCCCAGTTTGCTGGTCACTGCTTTCGAGCCAAGGACCAAATCAAATCGGACCTTCTTCTTTGGAGACTGCCATGTCCAAACAGAGGCTGTAGACCACTAACGTACCCTGATACCATATGTAGAGATACTGGCTTGAACTTCAATGAGCTTGGAAGTGCAATGTGTGATAGAAATAATTGGAAAAGATGTGTGTCATGGATCTCGACGGAAGTCGAAGGATGATGATGATGATATTATATTGTGTTTTTTGGGGATCACGGGGATTTTGATATTATTAATTACTAGTATTTGAAGCCGTATAGAATATTACGCTTCTTGGGGATATTGAAGAATCTTGATATTAATAATTTCGAAACCGTATAGCATATTGTGTTTCTTGGGGATCACGGGGATTTTGTATTTGAAGCCGTATATAATATTGCGCTTCTTGGGGATATTGAAGAATCTTGATAGTAATAATTTCGAAGCCGTATAGCATATTGTGCTTCTTGGAGATCACGGGGAATCTTGATATTAACTATTTGAAGTCGTATAACATATTGTGCTTCTTGAAAAGTATACAAATTTAAATACATAAATGGCTTTTTGTATCATGTTCACGTTCACGTTAGAAACGGTGAAATAAATTGAGCTCAGAAAAGGTCAAACAAATTTTGCTGTTGTTTTTGACGAGTTCCCGTGCTTATTTAACTGCTGTATAACGTATTTGTTTATGAAATGCATCAAATATCAGCGAGCTTTATACAGGGTGACTTTAGCAATGTCTATTACTTTAATTTCTGGGCAGTTCAGAAAAATATCTTACCCTTAAAAATAACATGAGACGTTTCAAAATAGTAATTTCTATTTTATCTGAAGGCATGTTTTGCTAATTAATAACAAACATAGGTATTCACTCACCGCCTGTGTTTTAAACACCAATGCAGAATTATGATAAGGTTATATGGTCCAACAGCAAACATTAAATCATGAAATGAGAATGAAAAGAATAAACATGGTTAGGTAATATATAATTATTTTATTTTTGATATTATAAATAGGCTAAGAAAATTAATGAAAATTATGGCCATTAGTCAAACAAATTGCAAAA
>JXSR01S000227.1:7678-21466 GCA_000969725.1 Ophiothrix spiculata
TGTAAGGGTCAAAACCCCTTTTCCAGCGTTGCTGGCACCCAATGACCCCTATTTTTTTATTTTTCTCTCACCGAATGCCAAATTTTGCTCACCGAATGCCAAAAAAAATCATGCTGACCCCTAATTTTTGACCAATAAGCACTCATATTTTTGTATTCTTCTCTTACCGAATGCCAAAAATCATGCTCTCACTCAATAACCATTAATATTTTGAGCTGTGCTCGCACTGAATGCCACAGCCTGTCGTAGCGTGGCTCTTAAGCTAGGTATTCCTTTTATCCGTTTGCGATGCGGCTGCGGTGCGTTTTCGTTGTAAGGGGTCTGGTAGTGGTACAATTTAAAGCACGTGTTTCAATTGGTGTCAAGTGAAGCTTTCAATTTTGACCGTCCGTTTTCAATGCGATTGCACATGCGGCGATTTTTTCATCGATGTAATGGTTTGTAGCGAGAGTGATTCCTTTTATCCGGTCCGTTTGCGGTGCGTTTTCTTGAATCGGTCCATGAAGCGATTCTTCCGTTTTGGTCATGCGGAAACTTTTCAATAGAGAAGATCCTGAAATGAAAACGCATTAAAACCGGACGGACAAAATTGAATCTCAGCTTTCAACCTGATACCATTCATCTCCATTCAATCGTGTGCTATAAATTATACCACTACCAATACCCTAACAGTGCAAAACGCACCGCATCCGCATCGCAAACGGATAAAAGGAATCCTAGCTTAACACCCGTATCCATTTCATATTTGATTGCCCCCGGGCTTTAAAATAATGTCAGACCGGGAAAAATAAAACAAGACAAAATATAACACGCCTTTTAGAAACACAAGGAGAAAAGGTCATTATAGGTAAATTCAAAACAGAATAAAAGTTGGGAAGATGTTGCACAGAAAGATTCAAGAAAGTACACACTAAGAGGCAATCAAAGACATTAATGTTGGTAGTGAAATAATAAGTATATGTTGATGGAAAAACAGAGCTATCTTTAGAGGGATCAAAACAAATTGAAGCAAGATCAAATCTTTTCAAAAGGAAACGGTCTTTAGCCACAATCAGTAGCAAAGTCATCTGATGGGAGGAGAGCAATCATCACCTGCTTCTGCATCAGGTACTGGGACCTCCTCTTCCTGGAATTGTTGTTGCTCCATGACTGGAAATGACATAAACAAATTTGGTACATTACGTACCTTTCAATAGACTACTTTCCTTCCCATATTAGTACGTTGTGCACACAACGTCATATGCGCAGAACGTCATATATGGTCGGTTGCGCAGAAATGCCCGTATTTGCGGCACTTTTAAGATGCATTATGGGACACACGAAAGTTGTCTATTTCATACAAGAGACATTACCAGTAACCATAACAGCAAAGTTCAATTAAACAATTATAAAATATAATAGCATCTTTTGAAAGATGTCGCAAGATATCAGACAAATCAACTCCTTGGAGTAGATAGGCATATAAACCATTGAGAAAATGAAATCCATTACTAACCGTCGACGAATGCAAAACATGCAACTTTCTCATAAACAACAAGTCAGAAAATCAAGCAAGATCATGACTGATGTAAAAGAGCAGGATATAATACCTTGAATAAAATGACATCCGACAGAATTACCGAACAGGTTAGTTTAATGCATCAAAGAAAGACAGATTAGCGAAAATTCCAAATATTCAAGTCGAATTCGGAATGAGATCAAGTCAATATAATTAAGGAACAATTTTCAATCTGAAAAAGGTAAACCAGTCAAAGAAAAGAACAAGAAAATTAGAATCATCAAAGAGGAGGAAAGTGCATGTAGTTCATGCTACTTGCAGGAAATGTTTATTGTGTTGCATGTGTAAAATTAGTCATTTATAAAACAAATCAGGAGAGAAAAATGCGAGGGAAAGCCAGTTAAGAAGGGTTCGGAGGGAGAGTCAGTAAACGAGAAAGGTAAACAATGTATTTTGTAGGCTCTTTTTGTTGCGAAATTCGAACCTTCAACCTCTGCAGACTCTGTTACTTCCGGTTCCGGTTCTGGTGTGGGCTCACGGACGGGTGAGGGCTCTCTCACTGGCTCGGGTGAGGGCTCTCGTCTACGTCGAACAGGAACAGGTTCTGGAGAGGGCTCCCGTACAGGTCGTCCTATGGTAGAAAACACATGACATATAACAGAAAACGACAAAAGTCACGAGTCACTCAGAACTTCAAACTAACAAGGTATGATTTTAAGCTAACATATATCTACAACTACATACAGGATTCAATGACACTGCAAATTTTAAAATCATTGAAACTTTAGATATCGATATGCCCGATTGATATAGTCAGCCCAAAAGATATTCTTGAATGATCTTGGATGTTATTGTAATTTTCATATCAAAGATTCAACATATTGTTCGTGTGCTTTTGTAACTCCTCAAATATCAGTGAATGAATATACAAATAAAGAGACACATGTACGGATCACAATTATATTTGGAAAATCTTAACGTAAGTGTACATGTGCATCACCAAGATCGCACACAGTTTGATATCTTTATATTGTACTATAAGTGTGGAAATTCAATGGCCTAATTTTATGCATAATGTACTAAGTTTTTTAATCTCATGACGGTGCGAACCTGGATGGGTAGATTAGCACATACGTGTAGATTACCACTTCTATGTACTCTACATACGCGAGAAATTACTTGTATCAGTTAACCTAAGAGAGCCAACGGGTGGGGGCCTTAAACATTTTATGTTATTTATCTACCGGCGGCGGAATCCGCCCCGGCTGTGAGATGGGTCGCATGGTGTTATAAGACTGACTGTCTCCCATTACCAGGAGTCCAGGTCTAGCCGCAATCAATGAATTATTGATCGCACATGCACAAGTACGGTCTACGTAAACAATTAAATAGTAGCTAGGACACTCAGTCACACGGACCCTGTATTCCATTACACCGGCTCTTTTAGGGTTAATCTGAACAAATCAAAACTCATGCACACGGAGCATGTGGACATCAAGTATATGAAGTCACCTACCCAGTGTGGACATGTTCAGTGTGTTGCATTGACTACAAATAATACATATTTAAGGCACAATTCCCAGTTAATAACGGATACCAAAGAGCATGTGCAATGGTCTGAAGCAAAGATCTTTAGTTACGGTGTGTAGACATGCAAGTGTGATGCCAAAGACTGACAAAAAATACATTATGCTGTTTTTTCAGGTTTTTATGTTATGATAACGTTGATTTTCACGCTAATCTTTGTCTTGATAATTTCCCCCCTGTTCCCTGTCGCAAGGGTATCGTAATTATTTAAAATGAGTACATTTTGTTTGCATAAACTCATCGATGGAATTAATCGTATACATGAGCTTTACAGCATCGTACCCATGAATGAGAAAATCGTCATCGCAGCAACACCGTCATACTTAATGGGCTCCGTCAGCAAAAAGAAAATGTGCCTTATTTCACTCCACGTCATGATCCACATCATATTAAATACATTATGCTAAACTAATAACGCAGAAAATCCGGTTGATGTTCGCGGTTAACTTATCAAGTCAATATGGAGAATGAACACACTGTTTCAATATTGGTTCCGACAAACTACTGAAGTGACACACTTCATTTCATTCCAGTTCACCTCATAATTCACTTCACAGCTACGTTCTGCACTACTATCATACTAGAAGGGGACATTTCAGTTGCCATGTAAGGATAAGAAAGTGTACCATATTAGAAAGGAAATTGAAGGCACTTTAATGTGTACTATTCTTTATCTGTCGGAATTGCTAATTTTGTGGAATTTATTTGTGAGGTCGGCTGCAACCCAGCCACGGCTTTGACTTTCCAAAATGACCATATAGGTTTGATTACGCATCTCGAAATTATTATAAAATATTCATAACATGTTTTGGAAGTATCCAGAGATGCATAGACAAGCCTATGATGGCCATCATGGGAAATCAAAGCTGTAACCGGATTGCAACCAGCCGCACAAAGTTGTGGTCTAATTGAGCTCCATCTCCTTAGCTGATTTCGATTCAGATAATATTTCTTAAAATTTGATGGTCAATGGTACACGTTCTTCAACCTGTTTATTCACACACCTTCTGTCGCTTTTTTCTTTTTTCTTTTTGATTTTAGTCCTTTAAAAACGCCTTGTATTTTTAATGCTGCCTTTTCCGTTTCCGGGTCATCCAGGTCAATATCAATCTCTTCCTCATCATTCTGTTCTGTTTCTATTGATAAAAGTTTAGTTTTGGTTCACTTGTAAGTGCTGAGTAAGATATTTCTATACTTAGAAACACACTAGTTGTTGAGATCATTGGGACCTACAAAATAAATCACACCCCTGACACTTTCATGTCTTTATCTTCGTCATATGTAGCTACTTTGTATGCTGCTCTATTAGACACTTTGAAATAGGCAAAGAAACAACAAAATGGAAAGTAAACTTTCGTGTCACATCCTGGCAAGAAGTTTTAACTTGTGACACTTATTGCTAATGTTGCACATGTTGTAAAACTAGCATTTATTTTGCCTAAGAAAGGGATGTTCAACTTGCAAAATTCTTACTGAGGCGCATGGCGTATTAAAGATCATTCTACTGATTTCTATTCTTTTTCCATTCAAATTTGGAATACACTTTGTCAAAAGTTCAAAATAATACAACGATTATTAAGCCATAAGGCAGATGCGAATTCTCCAAATGCTTTAAAATGTACATGTGTTTCTTTGTATTAACCATCGACTACCAATATTTATGACAAATTTCTATGTTCTATCTGTTAACTGCAATATTGAACGGGTTATAAATATGCGTGCAAATTTGCAACTATACTTTGTGATTGCAGTTGACCTAATACTGAAGTTTGGTCTTCTCTTGATTATTGAGAAAATGTTGTAATTTATGTTTCCTCTTATCAACTTCGTTGATTTTCGTGCATATAATTATAACGCGCGTAATCAATTTCCCATGAGTTTGTTAAAACAAAAAAAATTTAAATGAACATACTTCTTTGCGTTGTTTCCTCTACTGCCTCTTCCGTTCTTCGTGACCTTCGACTTGACCTTCCGGTACTTGATTCACTACTGTAATCTGAAGACCTAGATGTTTTTGACGAGCTTAGAGCTGCTCTTCCTTTCGAAGAGTCTTTACCTGCAAGTAAAAACCAACTTGTTAAAAGTCAATGCATTTGAAATGATTCTGCCTTACAAAGTAAAAACGCAGTATGTGAATTGCAAATATATTGCAAGTTACTTTTTCCTTGGAGAAATCTTGCCCAAATGAGCAGAAGACCAGTTCTTCTGCATAACTTAAGGCAGTATCTACTGTATCAAACATGAGTAAATACATCTTTTTAGCATGGGATTAGATTAATATGAAATTACATGTTCAAAGGAAGTATCTGCTATGCTTAATAAATGCACATACCGAGTCTTTGTTGGGCAGAATTAATACCGTTAAGCATCAGATTTAATCTAAGTGACTATGAAATTCAACTCAGATTTTCTTCAAGCAATGCCAAACACAAAAAGTACCTTGTTTGCATGCTCTACCATGTTGAAGCATTTATTGTCTAAATTTTACAAGAAATATCTTCATTGCTGTAAAGGTTATACGCGGAAACTAAACTGATGTACAATGCCGTAATATTGGGTTTAATAGGTACCATTTTGATGATACCGTTTTTGCTTGTGTATACAATAAATTCAAGTAAAAATAATAATTACGATGATAATATACTACAGAGTAAGACAGAAAGAAATATTTCTGCATTCATATTGTCGGTTAAGTTAAAACAGATGCGTCAGATCTCAAAACTTATAGGCCTACCAAAAGGAACAAGAATGATATACCGTATTGAATTACGTCCGTGATAATCATGATAATTGGGGTAAACAAACTACTTACTCGTTACTGTAATTTTACATTCAGATTGCACAGTTCCTTGGGAGTTTTCTGCCAGACACGTGTATATACCAGCGTGTTCAAGTTTAGCACAATCAAGATCTAGAATTGCTAATTTATAGGAGAATGTTTGCTTGTAGTCGGGATGTGTCCTCTCTATTTCCTTGCCGTTGTGTAACCATGTGACCTTAAAGGATAAAATGTTGGATACGGTTATCTCCCTTGTTTCTATAATCTCTGTGATCCGCTCAGTGTAAAACCAGTTAATACTAAAAAAAAACCTTTGCATTTGAACTTGCAAAAGCGTGCATGATTGGACGGACTTTATTTTATGCTTAACTATAAAAATATCTGTAAAATTGCAAAGAAAATCGGAAAACAACCTGTACCCGCATGGTACAAAGAGGTATCTAGCGCTATCATCAATTTTGGCAAAAAGAATAAGACTAACCCTCTACAGCTATCATAAGTGAATACCCTGCGACGCTCTGAGCGGCTTCCGTACAAATAAAGCGTTTTGTGAAAAAGACATTCCGGAGTGAAAGACTATACCATAAGTACTACGCAGGAACTTTAAAATGTGTATGAGTTACTCAGCCAGTACTAAGAAACAATATTCAACACATTGTCCTTTCCCCCTTTTACAACCATTAAACATCTGTCTTACTACAAATCCCTGTGACTCTGGGAATGATGTTGTTGGTGAGTAGTCATAACCCATAACTATTATTAATAAGTAACTTAAAACTGAATGACCAATGTATGCACGTGATTAGTTCACCCGGGGCCGTTCGAAATATAAAATGGTACTCATGTTCATCATAAAGAATGGCGTAAAAGGGTCTGATTTTGACGCATCAGTGGCGTCTACGATTCTGAAAATAGGGTACTTTTTAGCACAATTTACGCCATTAGGGGTTGTAAATTCATGCCACCTTTGCCACTTTTTACTTGGGGTTGGTCATCTGACATCATAAAAGGTCTAAAAAACAAAAGAAAATAGGTTAAGACTTCAAATGAACATACAATTGAAATTGTACACTTTTTGATACCTAATTTGTTAGCATATGGCCATTATAAACTTACGCCATCAAGCCACTTTGGGTGCGATTTCCACCATCTTCACTGCTCTTACGCCATTTAGGGGTGCAATTGGCTATCAATAATTACGTCATTTAGGGTCCAATTTTGAGGTGGTCTGACGAGCATGAGTACCACTTAATTTTTCGAGCGGCCCCAGGTTAGTTCATGGATATTAATGAGCTGTTTCATCTATTAGGGCTGCTACCATCACGTTATTTTAAGAGTTAGCCCTTTCAAATTCGACCAAGTCAACATGATTTATCTGGTTGATTTTAAATGACAAGAGATTGCACAAGAGAGAAAGTACAATCCCATAAAATAAATCAATACTTCAATAATGTTACATGGTCAAAATATAAAACATGATGTTGGGTTACACTAGATACTCGTTTTGTTAGTAGAGTAATACATACCCACAATCACAATCCATACTTGTGCACTCCTCATCACAATAAAAACAGACAGTTATACTTATCCATTGACTAGACAATATTCAGGCTTAAATCATGTTCTACTCGTAGCCAAGATCCACAACAAATACGAAGTGATACAAGCAGGATCACGTTTTCACATCACACACACAGTCTTGATGTATTTAAGACAATTTACATGTAACTGTAAGTCCATCATGAACGAGTAGTGGCTTCTGAAGGTTAAAACTGCAAGCTACTGGTTATCCACAGTACCGAGGTTAGTTAATTTATGCAAAACAGCTACAAGTTAAGTAAACTTTACTACCCTTAGATATGATCAATCTTAGGTAAATTCAAGACTTTTAGAACTTTTCATTGGTAAACGTGAAAGAGGTCTTGTGTGTGGTCAACGATCAACGTACATGTTGTAAAAGGTTTATAGTGAAAAACGTTTTAATCATCATAAATCAAATAATTTTACACTATGATAAAAAAAATACACTATATGTGTACAAATAAATTCAGAATGAACATTTTTCTAAATAAAAATGCTAATAAAAATATCTAAGCATATTTCGGCTTTTATGCGTACCGTCACTTCTTAAAGTTAAAAAAAAAGCCTAAAGATGGAGAGGGAGTTTTTTTGATCATATTAAGCTTAATCATGTGTTTTCTGATGTAGAAAAGTTTTTGTAGCTGTATTGCTTCTTAGATGATCACAAGTTCATTTTGTGATGTCGTAAATAAAAGTTTTCTTGAAGTCTTCAGAATAAAACTACCATATAGAATTTGGCAAAATAATCAACGATATCTTTTTTTTCTGCAAGATCCGTAGATTACATTGTCAAAATATGGCATGCTTTGTATTGAAGCCATCACCTTTCTGATATTTACATATTGTATTTAGCAATTATTTATCTATATAAGTTAATGTCCATTCTATATAAGGTTTAATTAGAGATAAACAGAAGGCAACGTTTAGAGAAAATTTAAATTATTTCGCATAGTTGTACACTTTATAAAAGCTACTGTATTTGATTTTCTTTATATTAACCCTCGTCAAACCAAGTTATATTTTGTAACACGACCCCTATTTTTTCAAACACGACCCTAAATGAACTTCGTTTTGCAACTTATATGCAGCTATGGGCCTCCCCTATCCAACTATACCAAGATCACATAAATCAGCCAAGACGCTACGTAATTATGACGCCATAAAATACTTTCGGATCGGAAAATAGCCGATTTTTTTCTATAAAAATGATAATTCTGACATGCCATGTAAGTTTTAAACTTCATAGGATGTAGATTTGTTTTTCAAAATGGCACTTAGAATTTTAAAGGCTCTCATCAACCCAACTATACCCTAACATTGGCGACCAACTGTCAAGTGGTATTCCCATTTTGTATATCAAAATGATCGCAAAGAATGTAAAAAGACAACCCTAAATGCTTTGGTTAATTTCTTTTGGTTTTTTTTATGGAATGGAAAAAAAAAACCTCGAGCTGGTTAGACGAGAATTTGGTGTTACCAGTTCATTAAAGACAAGGGTTTATGTGTTAAAAGATGTTGCAACAACATTACGTAGTCAAAATTGTTGAAATTGTTCTATCAGTTTAAAGGAACTTTGATAGTAGTTCATTTTTTTGCCAGGGATTGATAATATGGCTTCTCATGTCCTTTTTAATTTTAAATAATTTTATTTTAAAGGTGGGACATATATATTATTTTAACTGGTTTGGTTGGGGTTAAAATATTAAGGATACGTAAATAATATTGTTAAATCAGTACATCATGTTAGATATGGTATGTACTAGATTAGGATTTGATATATATGAGATAAGCTCCAGGTTTGACAATTCCCTGAAATGCGTGATACACCTCAGATCTGTACAAATGGGCATTATAAGTTTCACGTCATGCAATCACCTCAGACTAGCACTTAATTGATACATGGGTTACTGCCACCAGCTATATTGCCATCGAAGGCTCATTTGACCTTGTTAAATACATTCAAAAGGATGCTTTAATTATTCAAAACTGAGGCTAAACAGTTATTAATATATACTTTGGACATATACATTTAAGAGCCTAGTTTAGTTAGCCTAAGCGGGTTTTAGAGGTTAAGTTAATCAATCGTTGACCCGGAAGGACTACCTTTGGTTCTGGGTAACCGTTAGCTATACAGCTTAGTCGAACATTATCATTTTCTTGGAGACTTCGTGGGCGGAGACTGAAATCAAAGCTAGGTTTCTTGTCTTCTGTAACTGGCATTTCAAACTTCTTTTCCCTGTGGAACAAAAAAACCAACAACATGAATGGTTGCTCTGTTTTGAGTCGTCTGGCACCGTTTTAGTGCTAGTAACGTAGAATAGTCAACTTGGAGAATAACGCAACATTTATGTACGAAGCTGGTTTTATTATAATGTTTTTAGAAAAAGAAAGGAGAGTATCCTGATACAAATTTAACACACTCGATCCGATGAAATAGTTTGTGTATAAAACAGTTCTGCCCAGCAAAGTGAAAGTGCAGTATGTGTTATTGCAGATATGTTACAAGTTACTTCCTTTTTTCTTGGAGAAATCCTGCACAAGTGACCAGACGATAAATTCTCTTTTATATCCTTAGGCAGTATCTACTGTATATTTAAAAAAATTAGTTTGGGATTTGATTCAAGTGAAATTGCACGTCGAAAGGAAGCATCAGCTATGCTATATAAATGCACATACTTTGTTTATACTTTGTGGGAAAGAGTTGGGGTCATATTTAATCGTCACGGTTTGTCATTACATTATGAACACCAGTTTATAATATTTTACGGTATACAAAGAAAACATCTAACATCATATTACCTAACTCTAGGCTTCAAAGGTTGTTTTAGAGGATCGGCTGGAAAAAAGGAAAATCTCAATTAGTATAAAGTATATAAGAATAATGTTGAGTGAATGCTTTTCTAGTCTTTGCTCATTTTTGTCGCCTTGTTCAAAATTATTTTAACATCACCATAGACACCATAGACGAAAAAAGATCACAAGACATCATTATTTAAGGACGAAGATACTACTAAGGTGCTAAAATCTAGAAGCACAGAAATTTAGGGTTTCATTGTTTGAAGTTTTCATCACGCATAATTATGTGTGTTATATTTCAATTTGAGGGAAAATTGGGAACATACACCTGACCAAATACAAGTGAAGAGTATTTCTTACGTTATGCAGGAATGTAGAGATTTTGATTGCTAAAAACCACGGATTTTCTTATCCCTTACGGGGAGTCCTCAAAAAATGTCCTTTTGCCTGAAAAGGTGGCACGATAATGTATAACCTCAATAACCTATCGTTCTTGAGGTTGGAGCACGCTTGGTTTATGAACAATTATACATGTACTTAGCTAGGCAAATCTAATATGCTGCTGATAGAATAATTAAATAAATGTGATTGGATATGATCTTAAGATATAAAGAAGTTGTTACTCACGTGACACTTGAAGGTTAACTGTGTGTGAGATTTCTCCAAAGGAGTTCTTTGCGTGTACTGTATAACTTCCTGCATCAGCTAATGCCACTTTGGAGATGTGTAAACTGTATGTGACATCACTCTGTTTGGTCTTGAATTTCAGACTTAGTTTGATTTCTTCATTATCCCGTCTCCTGCAATGTGAAGGATGATAAAAATATAAAAATTGAGTCAAATCAATATATCCAAAAAATGGCATCAATGATAACATGTCACTAATAATATTCAAAGATCATAATACAAGCTATTTCTACATACATAGAACATGATACCATCACAAATAAGAGATTGAAGATGAAAATGGAAAGAAAAAGAAACAGCAGAAATGGGAATAAAGACAGAAAAAAACCCGAGAGAAAGAGAATAAGCAAATTGGAAAGAATCAGTAGCCGAAAGGATGGGAGTAGAATAAAAAAGAAGAGAAAAACAAGAGGAAGAAGGAGAAGAAGAGGAAGAAGGAAAAGAAGAAGTAAAACAAATAAAGAAAAAGAAGAATAGTAAGAAGATGGAGGACGAGGAGGAGAAGAATAATAATCAACAATAAGATAATAATGATTAAAAGGTTTTACTTTATACAATATATTTATACCGAATTCTACTTAAGACCTTAAAACAACATAAAAATATAATAACATTGACATATAATAAAAATGTATTTTCAACGTACCATGTAACGAGAGGTGCAGCCACTGCTGCTATCTCGCATTCGAAATGCACCTCACGATCTTCCATGGCGTAACCTTCTCTGGGTCTCTTGATAAAGCGTGGTTTACAATCTCGCCGATCTAAAACAAAACGATACATTAGCCGTGTAACTGACTTCTTAGGAGGTTTCTTGTGCATGCAGTGCAAGCGATAAGAGTTAGTACCTTTGAAGGTATAAAAGGGTTGCTATTTGTAACTGCGCTGTGTTCTTTGTAGAGCGCATTATAAATGCCTTAATTACTATTATTATTATTTAATGGTTCCTGTTGACTATCGGCTAGAGGTATGTGGGGGGGGGGGGGGGGGGCGAGAGGCAAGACAAATTTCTTTGGGGGTGGGTCGAGGCAAACATTTTGAAAAGAAAAACCCCGCGCGAGTATAGCGCAAAAACATTTTCGGACAATTTTTTTTTTCGCAAAAAAACCTATTACGGCCTAAATAAATGTATACAATTTAATGCGTATAATTTATGTCAAAATTATCAACAAAAAGAGGAAATTGAGAGATATTTCCGCAAACTGGGGGGCAGCCAGGAAAAATATATCTTTTTTTTTTTTTTGGGGGGGGGGGCAAATGCCCCCATGCCCCTAGTAGTGCCAACACTGATCCATAATAGGGAATCGTTCGGTCTACTCTGTGTGAACAAAGAGAATATCTAAAGGATTTTGTTTTTGCTAAGGAAATCTTCTTGGGTAATATTGCCTAAGATAAGATTAACAGAACACCTACCCATTCCAAGATCTTTGCTAAAGTCGTCTTTTTGTGGACGGTTCCTTCTATGTGATGAGGTGTCACCGAGTCTTCCTATACCTAGGATATTATGCTCACCATACTAAAGACATAAAATAATATCATAAGGTCAGATAAAGTGTACAAGTTTGTCAAAGAACCTAAATTTTTAACCAAAAAAGTAATAAAAAACTAAAAATAAAACATTACGATAAAAATTTCACGAACAAATGTATTGTCCAAAACTTTAGCGTTAAAGTCAAAGTTTGAACAAAAAGACGTTGTCAGCACTTTTTGATGAATATCACGTATCTTATCTTAGACATCTCATTTCACTGTAATGTTCACAAGAGTAAGTTCAAAAACAGTTAGAAAAGAATGTTCGTTGACATCAGTCAGAAAGGATATTTATAAAATAGAAATGGGAACTATTTATTTGTAATTTGCTGGAAATATAAATATTCTGTTTTCTTAATTCTACGGTTAACAAAAACTTAGGAAAATAGGTAAATTGCAATTCATTTTATCAGGTGTTAATGGCACCAAATTTTAAAATTGGAAAAAACATATACCATGACCATATTTGTTAATCCGAATCACATCTATTAGAAAAATACTTTCCCGTACATGTATTCATAGACAATACATGATACTGTAGATTTATTAGGTTTTATGCTTAGTACTGGAATACTTACCAACCATCCGGGTGCAAGGAACAACTTTCTATGACGATCTGTTGGAATGCGGTTACGGGACCACTTGCTTGGTTCCTGAAAAGTAAAAAAAAAAATAATAAATCATATTGGCAAAATTCACGTACAATAATTGCAATGTTGAAATAAAATTTGGTAAAAGTTATTCGATTACAATATATGGGCGAAACAATTTAAAACGGCACATCACATTTGAAAATATAATTTATGATACTTAGCTTGAGAACAATATGGTCGATTTGAATTTGTTTGCCACTGAAAGAAGCACATTATAAAGTTAACCGAGTGTATGGAAGAACGATGGAAAATATTTGTGCGTATTTTGCGCTTACCCGTTTGAGCCAATATAACAAAATTATCATTGTCATGTGAATTCAAGAAAGCCGTATCTGCAATAGCTGCCATTTGTCATAATTTTTAATTGCACACTGTCTATAAATAATCTCCAATCTTGGGTCAGTGGTTCTTGAAATGGTCCTTCAAGAAACCGTTGCCTGAAGAACCATTTCAAAAACCACTGGCACAAGACAGGGAATTTTTGTGGGATTTTCCACATTCTTGTGACAAAGTATAAGATAAAAATAACTTAGGGCAGCCATTGCAGATACGACTTTCTTAAACTCACATGACGATATAAGCCACCAAAATAAAAGATATTAAAAATTATAAAAATTGCATACCATGAGCCAGGGGTGCTCCAGTGCTTCATGGGCTGCCATTCTTCCACTGAAAAC
>JXSR01S000228.1:1725-19405 GCA_000969725.1 Ophiothrix spiculata
TTTAGGGTGTAAACAAACCTCTCAATAAAAAATAAGCAATAAAGTTTTTATTTCCATAAATGATGTCACTGTAGTGAGAGGACCTATCCCTAACTTCAACGGTGAAGCAGTAAAAACTCGAAAATAAATTAAACATGACAAGAAATTATCCGTTTGCTGATTTTCAGATGAATTAGGCCCTTTTGAAAATTAGCTCTGAAGAAAGCATCCCCAAAAAGAACAAAAATTATTAGTTATTGGTGTCATAATGTAGTGCTATAGCAACACATTTATATAGCCTAGTAGTAATTTCATGAAACCGAACTAATTTTCCCAGAACTTGCTTTAATTTAGCTTGCCACGGTGCACAAAAATCTCAGTTTGTTTCCAAAAGGGCCTAAATCCACTTCATAGTGAAAATAAAACTCTCTATAAAAATGTATTACCGTGTATATATAAAGCTCTGATTTTCGTGAGTGGTTTCAGTTTTGTCAAAGTGCTAACGCCTAACATTTAATGCAGTAAAAACTTGAAAATGATTTTACCATAACAAGGAATAAGTTTTTGCTGATTTTCTCAGAACTATAAAAAGTGGATTTAGGCCCTTTTGGAAACAAACTCTTCATATGATGATGCGGGTGTTTCTTTTCTAGACCCATGCATGTTTTACAATGGTGGGTGTTTTCGGTGTTTTTTTTTTTTGACATTTTACATATAAATTATCAAAACCAAGGGGATATTGAGTGTGAAATAAGCGAAATTTACAGGAAAATACCGTAAAATTCAAGGAAAACTTACAGTTTGTATAATGGTAATTTGAAATACAGGAAAATACTGTAGGCCTATATATTTTAAAATTTCCAGGCTTAACATAATTAAATCAATAATGTTAGTAGCTCTTACATATTGCTAAGACTGAGAATGTTTACCCCCAGTATTTTCAGGGGGGCAAAAGTATACTTTTGCCCTTAAAAATATCATCATACATAGTCCTATTCATATAACCTCACAAAAAAGCACAAAATAAAGTAAAACCGTATAGCTTCGGGGCAGTGGCGTAGCCAGACATTTTGATCAAGGGGGAAAGGCGGGGCAAAGATGTTTTGAAGGGGGGGCAACTCTCCAAATGAGTGGACACAAAATTAAATGGTACACCCCATTTTTTTTTCCATAGCTTGTTACGTAAAAAATTGACGTTTTTGTTGTTTTAAAAAGGAGTAAATTTCCTACTTTTTAAAGCAAATTTTGCAGTTTAAGGTGTTTGGTCCATGAGAGATCCGCTCGAGCAATTTTAGTATAAATCGGCATGAATAATATTTTATCGATGTAGAACCGATTTTTAAAATAAAAATTGGGGGTCACGGGACTCGTTTTTGCATGAGAGTCTGTTTAAAAACACCATTTTTGGAGGTTTTGGGGGACAAATCAGTACAGGGGTCTATGGGAAATGTGGCAAAAGTGAAATTATTTAGTGTTGATTCAAAAAATCTGCTCGAGTAATTTTGTTATTTTTTTTATAAAAGTTGCGCACAAGTATGTTCTTTCAAATAAAAAAATAAAAATTGGGGGTCACGGACTTCGTTTTCAAGAAAAATATTAAAATATGGCCATTTTGAGCTTCAAAACACTACTCAGAGTATATGCGCATGCGTAAGTTGCGGCACTTACCTACTCGGAAACTGTACTAGCGAGTACTGCCCACGGCGCTTAATTGTTGTGACTTTTGATGTGCGTGCGAAGCTCGCAATTTTTGTTGCAAGTTGTTGTTTTGTTATAATTATGACAAAAGATATTAATTCAGTATGAATTGATGGCACTGGAGTGAAAAAAAAAAAGACCTGGGCATGCTACATGTAGGGGAACGTGGGGTAATCCCGAACGCGGGGTAACCCCGAACACCGTGATTACAGAAAACGTGAGAGGGGAAGATTTTGTAACTACCATATGGTGTTAGCTATAAGTGGACTGACACCAAACATAAAGTAACCGAGAAAAAAATCTCGTTTATTCTCGCGAGAATTGCAAAAAACGATTTTTCGCGAAACTCACTTTTTAAACTATAATTTTTCTCGAGGATATCAAATATCTAAAGGAAGAGGAAGATTAAGTTTTGCTTAGTTTAACAGGTTCATGAGTCCATCTAGTTGGAAAAACTAAGGATTAGAGAAATATTTTTTAGGTATCTTTTGAAACTATCCAAATTTCAAAATTTGTTTAGATTGGGGTAATCCCGAACGATACCCCATTTCCATTGCAACCAGTATCGGCGTGACCAATTAAGATGATAAATCTGAAACACTTACTGAGCTTTTCAACATATATGATTGTTATTTTATTTATGCGTCAAGAAACAGAAAATAAAATTGTGCTCCATATGGACTTGCCTATTGAAAAAACACGTTCGGGAGGGATTACCCCACGGCCGCGGGGTAATCCCGAACATCGCCAGTTTTTTGTTTAGATCACATCTTCTTTTATATTAAAGTTTAGTACGTGAAACTAGTATGTCTAGGTAGGGTAATGCTTCCACTTTGTATTGGTAAGGTTATTCTTGGTAAACCTTGCTTTGTTGTCAACTTATAGGCTCCAAAGTAAAGCCGTTCGGGATTACCCCACTTTCCCCTATGCTAAAAAGGAGTGTAAACTATGTAATTTCAATCTGACCCATACCTTTCTTGATTTTTTCAGGGGGGGGGGCAAGAAGGGGGGCAAGGCTTCATTCAGGGGGGGCAATTGCCCCCCGGTTTTGGCTACGCCATTGCTTCGGGGGGCTTCGCCCCCTCGACCCCCACTGGGGCTTTCATATAATCGGGGGGGGGCACCGGGGCTGCGGCCCCTGCCACCCCCTCAGTTAGCGGGCCCCTCAGGGACCCCATGCAAGGGGGGGGGGGGGCGAGCGCTCACTTCGCTTCGTAAATTGTTGCCCGTCCTCCCCAATCTTCCAAGCCTATGGTAAATATTTAAATTTACTGCAATTTTGACAGATTTTCGTATAGGCAAAGACGTAAAGAGTGAGAATGAAAGAGTAAAATGTTCGCAAAAAAATTGAAAGAGTTAATTTTCCTGAGTGATTATAATTATCCTTGCGGCTCGAGATCCTTTCATCTAGGCCTACTTTATTACCACTGCAGGGCCTAATGAAAATGAGCATGCATGATTGTCTCCCTTTTGAAGTGCCCTGAAATTTCAATCCATTTGAACTTACTTTTAAAAATAAAATGATGTCGTTATTAATAGGCCTATGAGTATTCGAGTATCATTTTTTGGGAGTGTGTCCCAATGAAGTTTTATATTATTTTATCTTAATATGGTCTGCCCACCAAAATAGTCAGGCAAAATTGCCAGGTGAAATTGCAAAATTTTGTAG
Organism: Ophiothrix spiculata; assembly: GCA_000969725.1. Taxonomy (NCBI): domain Eukaryota; kingdom Metazoa; phylum Echinodermata; class Ophiuroidea; order Amphilepidida; family Ophiotrichidae; genus Ophiothrix; species Ophiothrix spiculata. The sequence continues at coordinate 5,072 of JXSR01S000228.1, forward strand.
CCGTCAACAGATGGCAGTATACTTGAAAATGAAACGGTCACAAATGAACGGTGCTACAAACAAAAAAGGGAATTCTCCGTATATAACAACAATGGCAGCTTACATTAATATTTTTCGACGGGAAAGGACCCTTTTAATTTCAATGATCATGAAGCTTAAGGGAAACAACGTGGTACCAATTCGCAATTTTACAAGAATATTTAATTCAAAGAATCTACTGTTACAGTGTGATAAAACATCAGGAGCCAAATTTAGGTCGAAAAATGATTTTGAAAATGGACTAGCGTTTTGTACTGTACATTCACAGCAACGTTTGTTTACATTTGCATTGTCACTGCCTGTGCTTACAAAGACTGTAAATATGACAAGAGGTCTCCATATCTCAACGAGCATGCGTCCCTTTCATAGAACAGAAAGGCATCACTCTTCATTTATCATTCATAGAACAAAATCTGAACATTGTAAGAGAGGATTCTGTTCCCAAGCAGCAAGACGATGCTGGAACTGTGATGCACTTTGTCCAGCGCTATCAGAAAAGGGGACTGCTACATTCTTTTGTGAAAAATGCAACATAATTCAACCAGTTGAAAATAATATTGATTATTTCCAAGTAATGCAATGGTGAGTGAGTACTGTTTCTTAAAATGGTACACCGCAGATAAATTTAGAAATGTTTAAGGTGAACCGAAACCATGTTAGGGACATTCATAAAATTTTTAACTTTATTTGTTTTGAGAAATTTTAATTTGTCTTGAAAGGTATTAAAATTACCTTTAAAATGAGGGGTCAACCACTTCATATGAATAACAAATGGCAAAGTTATGAAGGAAAAACATACATCGAAATTCAACCAAATAATGCCAAAAATTGGGATCCCCTATGGGAAATTACTACACAGTTTTCTATGTTTTGACCCTTTATCAAATCTGGCGGGCCTCCTAATAAAAATGCGCTTTTGTTTCATAGCATGTGTTTGGTATCATTTGAAAGGTATTGTTTCAAAGAAAATGCATATTTTTTTTATATCCTTCGAACTTGAACAGAATTAAAGTTAGAGCTTAAAAACTAAACTGGCACACTTTTTGAAAATGTTACAGCGCCCTCAACGTGATCATATATGAAATACCCTAACCATGTTTCTGCAAATTAGAAACGGAATTAAGAGGTACCTGGTTACATAGAACAAGTAAAGCTTAAAACACTGAAAATGGTTTTTGTTTGAAGGATATCGGACATACGGTTGTCAAGATATGCATGATTTTAGTTTCTTTGTTTTCTATAATTTTTGCCAATATATTTATTAAGTTAATGAGCAACAATGGCAAAATTATATGTGCTCATTAATATTCATATTTGCCAATATTTTACCAATATCTTATGAATAAACCTTCATACTATTTTAATTTTGCATAATTTGGGCATAACACTTGGCCAATGTGTTTCTATGGGCTAAAACCAGAGGTTGATTTAAGCCCTTCCCATCATTCAATTCAAACTGTCTCCTCCACAGCTTACAAACAGCTCACTGAGTGAACCAACTGCATAGACTTATATATGTAAAACTACTGATGGAAAACTTGCTATAGAAAACTTATTATTTTGTCCAACTATGAATAAAAAGGACCTTCAGAAAGAGGATAATCACAGCTTGATATCAATGCAAACAAACCTGAGTTGGACAGAGTTTTTCATTCCCAAAATACAGTTTGAAATAGAGTAAATTCAAACTGTTTACCATACAAATGAATGCAGTAGTGGAGTGACCTTGGTTAACATTCCATGGGGTCTACTGGTATGTTGCTGTGTGTTATGGGAAGGGCTTAAATCACCCTCTGCGCTAAAACATTAACATATGATTTACCCGCCCATATAATATGCATATTTGCACAATTAATGAGCATTATACAAAAAGCTAATTAACTATGCACATATGCAAATTAGATGGGCGGGTAAATCATGCATTAAAGTTTTAGGTCATAGAAACACATTGGCAAAGTTTCAAGGTAAATTCTTAAAGGTAAAAGTAGTATGAAGGTTTATTCAAATAATATTGGCAAAATATTGGCAAAAAATAATAAGCATATTTTGCCAGTTTTCCTCATTTAACTTCATCAATATATTGGCAAAAACAATAGAATACAAAGAAACTTTAAACAGCAATATCTCGAAAACCGTTTGTCCGATTTGGCTCAAATTTTGGAGTTAAGATTGTTTGCTTAGCTCTCTGCAGCAGGCCTTTATTGATCTCAGTTAGACCAACATCATGTTGGGTTTAATACCACCTTAAATTTTGTATAATTTTGCTCATAAGGCAAAAGAAAAAAAAAAGTCTGTCTCAGCTTCCCGCGTGCATAGCTTTTAAAAATCCAAATTTAGCGCATTTCTTTTTTTAAAAAGATTTTTAAGATATTTTCAGTTTTTTTCATCTTTTTTTCCTACAACTGGAAAAAAAGTAAAAAAAAAATGGCCGAAAAATGCAAAAAAAAATAAAAAAATTAGGGGGGTATTTCCTCATCCGTGTAGCCCTTTTTTTACTAAAAAAACCAAAAAAAAGACGCATAGCGCTTAGGGTTTTGTCCTAAAGTAAGCTGAGACAGAGTTCTTTTTTTTTGGCCTAATGAGATAGAATGTAGGCTGCACTTAAAAGAAAATTGTTTTTTTAAATGAAGTCATATGGATACATAGTTCTCAAGCTAGGATAAAGAATCAACAAATTCAGGGAATTTTCCTGTATAAAAGAATTGTTTGTCTTTAAATGGACATAACTCACAATGCATTTATTGTTTACCCACAATGCAATTTGCTGGTCCAAATATTTACATGTTTGATGCAATAATTATATTTAACTATATATACTGATAGTGATACTTGCATTTTAGTAGACTAAAGAGATAACATGTTTGCTAAATAAATGATCATAGTATATACCGGGAGTATATAACTATAGTCACCCTTGGTGAATAAATATATAAAAAATCACAATACGTCGACCTCTGTCCATGTAATTTTCTTAATGAGCCGAAATGAAAAATTTAAAAACAAAGTTAACATTTTTAAACTCAGAAAACTCAACATTTCAACCTCAGCTTGATTCTTGTTTTCTTTGAGAGTCAAAACAAAGTATGCAACCTTGGGGATGAGACTGTTATGTAAATACAAAGGAATAGAAAATAGGTATACCAATTAATTTTACATTTTATGCTCTATCTCCGAAACTATAAAGAATTTTGATGTGAAATTTTGGATTTAAAATCAGCAAAATATGGGCTTTCATATGACATAAAAAAATATGTATTCTACTTCCAGTTGAGCCCAGTAAGAGATGAGAATGTGATCGGAATCTACACCTTCAACCTTTTTCAATATTTTGCAATGCTAAGATTATGCTTGTTTCACAAATATATAACCCTAACACGTCACAGTCCAACAAATTCCAACCAGCAAAAATCAAGAAATGTGCCTTATAAGTCCAAATACATCACAGACAGGGGAAATATATATATGGGCACGGAATGGCTGCCATGGCAGGCCATACTCAGTGGCTTGCCATAGGTGGACATGGGATTGGGATGCAAGAGGCTTGGGGTTCAAATCACAGGAAACAGGACACAGGAAATTTTTGTATGATGTATTCGGACTTAGATAGTTTTTAAAAGTGTTTGGGAGTTACGGTTATATGCATATTTAGACAAAGACAGAGAAAATTGTAAATTGGAATCTAACTTTTAAGAATTTATAATATTTTATCCACAGCGAACAAAGATATGACATTGAAGTTAAACAGTTAACAAAGACATTCCGCTCATTACAGAGACGGTTACACCCAGACAAATTTAGCACATCCAAAAACCAGGTATGAAGTGTAAACTGTAGATTTGTTAAAACACACACTTTATTTTACTCATAAATAGCAAATAAGACCTTTTGTATTGTGGTCACAATATTGTCCTCAACTGGAAGCCAAACATGATGTGTACCATGTCGGAATCTAAAGAAATTAATTTTATTGACTTGGCAATAAAATGATTTATCCATGCTAAATCATTCATTCAAGTGGAGTGGTTCAATCAGTATGTCTAACTCAAGGGTGCAGTTAGCTGTTGCTAGGTGACCCAAGGTAGTTCTTACAGAGCTTGCCGATGTCAATTTGAAATGAGTTCTGTCATAAACAAGCCCGTAGCCAGGGGGAGTGCGGTGGGGGCGTCGCACCCCCCCCCAAATTTGACAATGTACAAAAAAGGTCCACAAAAAATCCCTAAATACCCACCAAAAGAGGACATAAAGCAGCAAAACATGTAAATGGAAGGCCGTATTTACCAAAAAAATTGAAAAACTGCTGAAAACCCTTTTGCAAAACCATTAAAATTAGTCTTGGGTCGACCAAAACGAAAATTTTTTCCTCCAAAAGGTCCACTTTTTGAAAATCCGCACCCCCTTGAAAAAATCCTGGCTACGGGCCTGGTCATAAAGGGGGATGTCATGCACAAGATTGTTGATGTCAGCGCTTCACTATTTGCTCAGACTACCCAGTATTGCAGGTAACCACTGATCGTAAATTTTAGTCAAAATTTTGACCAGTAGAATTACACACTTGGTTGATCACTCGCCCGATCTCTCTACATGGCAGTCATTCATGAGTGGAAGGCTTTGGTGAAGAGGTTGACAAAATAGTGATTACATGTACATGCACAACTTTTGCATTAAACACCGTGTTTAACCAGGCGTAGCAAGAAATACACACAATCACCAATGCGCCACGCATCTTATGTGTTTCATGGGCAAAACATCTGCTGCCAGGACATGGGCTTAAGATGATAAGCCATTACCGGGGTCTTATTTTGGATAAGACGTCAGAGTCCAGTGTACGAATACCCATGCAACACACATGATTCAGTATTGAACTTTAGTAGCATACAATGTCATTTCTATTAAATGTGTGTATACATTCCTCATTTTTCAGAAAGAGCAGGACTACTCAGCAGATCAGTCGTCATTAGTAAACAAAGCATACAGAACCCTGCAGAAACCACTCTCCAGGGGGCTGTATTTGGTAAGTATAACGGCCACACAGAAGTTAATTGGAGAGTGTAAACAAAAATCCAGGGTGCGGGGCCCCATTGCTTGTAAATGCAACCACCACTCTGTAGTTTTTGTTTACATTTTCCAACGGTCTGATTTTCATGACTCATAATGAAAGTACTCAATATATATGGGTACTCTGCGCAATTGACTATATTATCAGGTTGTGCACAGGGCACATTGCAACACCACCATAGAGATATGGTTGATGCGTATTTTGGTACTGTGTGCTATCAACCATATAATCAGGTTGTGGGCAGGGTACGTTGTGCCACCACCCGCACCCAACGTTATGATATTGTTGGAAGTGTATATGGGTACTCTGAACAATTGACTATTATTATCAGGTTGTGCGCAGGGCACGTTGTGACACCACCCGTACCCAACGTAGTGATATGGTTGACTACGTAAATGGGTGCTCTGAGCAATCGACCATATTATCAGGTTGTGTGCAGGGTACGTTATGACACCACCTACAATCCGGGCCCAACATATAGATCACTTTCGTATGTCTCATAATGCATCTTGAAAGTACGGTAAATCCTTGAATTTCTGCGTGAGCGACCATATTACTTGTGAGCATGACATCAAGTTTGTAATATGGTCGTTCACGCAGAAACTCCCAGATTTACGGTACTTTCAAGATGCATTATTGGACATACAAAAGTGGTCTATATAAACCTTGAAGTATGTAGCAAGCAGCTGGATAATACACATAAACCAATATGACCATACTGGGAAGTAAATTAGTCTGTATTTTTGAATCATAACCATGTAGCAAGTCTTGCTGAATGTTCAAATAAATTTATGTTGAATGTTTGTCCATGTGGTAGCAACAAAATTAACTACAAATAATACCCAAATCATGAATGATTTACGTACACAAAACATTAATACGCAGTAATTCGGTCTTAATCAACCCTATTCAATCATGACTAGTCTCTAGTAGAATAAAATGGGATGCCATGGATCTCGTAGCAGAGCCTGGTTGCTTGTTGCATACTTAAGGTTTATAGAGTATAGCGATATAATAAGCTTTCTGTTAATGCAAGCAAAACAAACTTCATGATGATGGGAACGCCTCACATGACAAACTTTGAGTTAGACATGGGTGTTAATCAGAATGAATCAATTTTAAATGCAGGTTATATTGTCCTTGATGGATCTGTGTTAACTCGTGTAAAAACAACCAAGTTTTTGGGAGTAACAATTGATGACTTGGAAAAATCACATTGATAATGTCGCTAAGAAAATATCATGCAATATCGGGGTTATGAACAAGTTAAAACATTTCATTCCAAAAAGAATATTATATACACTATACTGTTCATTAGTACTTCCATACATTAGTTACGGTATTCTGGTTTGGGGATGTTCATGCAAAACGTATTTAGAAAAAATCCTTAAGTTACAAAAATGGGCAGTACGTACTATTTCCAAAAGTCATTATCGAAGCCATTCGGGACCTTTATTTGCAAATAATACTATTCTTAATGTACATGATATGTTTAAACTTGAGACTGCGCTTTTTATGTACAGGTACTCTAACAATCAACTACCAACTGGTTTCAAAAACTTTTTCATCACCAGATCTGAAATCCATAATTACCAAACAAGAAACAAAGAAAATTTTCAACAAACAAGACACTCAAGATCTTTTTCGGATCACTCTGTTAGAACACAGGGGCCGTTGATTTGGAATTCACTTGATAATGAGATCAAAAATTCTTTTTCGTCAAGACATTTTAGAAATCAGTACAAAAAATACTTGTTATCTGGTTATGAATAAATTTGAGTTTTTGGAGCTTTGTTTGTATTGTATTGTATTTTTTGTTGTTGGTGCAATAACATGTAGTGTAACATATGTGTGATGTTAGTTTTCCGGGAGTTTCTATTTCCCGGCCCATGTCTTCTTACAAGTCCAGATTTTGGCTATGGGCCGGTTCACATAGAAACTCGCTGAACACTTCTCTAGCAAGGGGTAGTCCTCTTTGGCCAACTCTGGCCTTTTGACTGCTCCTCCATAATTGTATCTTTGTATTATTATCAATGTGTTTGTTTGTTTATATTTTGCATGTATATATTATGGAAATAAAGTTGAATTGAATTGAATTGAATTGAATATGGTTAATTGCGTAATATGCAATGCTTATTTTGGTTACATTTAATACAGCATTATATAGGACATGCAAAAGTAGCCTAGTATTTTTTTATTTTGCCTATAATATTATCTGTGGCATAACTAGACATCTATGGCTCACCAGGTATACACTGAATGCAGCGCCCTAAGAAGGCATATTCGCACATGGGACCAACGGCTTAATATGACTTTCAAAACCACGGAGCAATTAGAGTAAAGTTTCTCGCTTAAGGAAACGTGCAGACATGGTCCGACTGGCTGCGGGCTCGAACCGATAACTTCTGTATTATGAGTCCCTTGCTCTAACCGCTTGGCCAGGCTCCCATCAATGTTATATTAGGATCTGGGTTTGAGGTGAAAATGGGAGTACAAACTTTAACTTAAACCTGTAATTCTTATTAATGTCATGGGAGGGCCAGGAGTGGGCATAAGGTTTTTGAGTGGAGATAACTAAGGTTTATGTCAAGACTGTTTTTTCATGTCGCAATAATTTGATGTCGACGTTGACATAATGTTGACATAAAGTTGATATCAAACAGTTGACTTTTCATGACATTGTTTGGATAAGCTTAATGACCCATTTTAGACGTAGACTTACCTATATAGTAATGTACTAGTTCATTCTGCTTACGACAATGTGGATGATGTAAAATTGATATTTTGTAACTTTTTTGTTGTGAACCATCATAATAACGGTTGTAAATGACGAACAACTAATAAGTATTAAATCATTTAAGCAACACTTTAAAGGTCAACTGCTAATAAACAGCCATACATTGACAATCAAACATTAAGTTTTTATGGAATTTCATGTCGACATGTCGAGATATACTTTATGTCGACATGAATGGCGACATAAGGCATGTCGACAGACACCTTAAGAGATAACTAAATATTATGAAATCAGTTTAAATATCCCCACTTTAAAGTTCTTCAATACCATTCATTGTATATTGTGACCCTCCCTCAGTTGCAGCTTCATGGTCAGTCTATAGAGGAAGGTGATTCCAACGTTGACCCAGAATTCCTGATGGAAGTTATGGAGACAAATGAAGAGCTTGCTGATACCCAAGATGTAGACAAAATTAGACAGATTAGAGCTGATAACAATGGTAGGTATTTGTGAGAGATAAATGATGATGTATTTAATGGTAGAAACCCAGTATATGACACAACATGTTTTGCCTCAAAACATTGCCTTTACCACCAGATTTGATTGGCTGAAAGGTTGCTAAAATGTAAGTTGCATTCGTCTTAAATCAGAGGGGATATTAATTTGTCACTTTCTCAGCCACATTTGTCACAATGAAGCTAAACAAAAACTGGAAAAACATGCCATATATTTAGTTTCTATAGTAGAGTTTATGCCTAAGGTCTGAGTAATACACTTGTGATAGCAAAAAAGATAAAAGTTAAAATATTATTCTATATCTATAAAATGTAGCAGTCACAGATGCATTTGCAGATGCCAAATGCATCTTATTTGATTGTTTTCCTAAATATTGTTACTGAGTGTATTCTGTAATTTTTAGTTAAAGAATAAAAGATAATATTTATTGTTTTGCCTGTCATCTATCATCTCATAATGGATGGGCGTACATTATTTTTTCGTAATGAGCACCCCAGACAAAAAAATAATGTACGCCCATCCATTATGAGACGATAGATGACAGGTAAAACAATAAGTATTATCTTTTATTCTCATTCTTAGTAGAAAATTTGAGACATTTTATGATCAAGAATGAAGTCAATTATTTGTCAATAAACAAGAGACATCATCATTGTAAAAACGTACACCCCTATTCAAGCATAAAGCATTCCCATTCAAGTAAAGACTTGCGCGTCAGATGTGTGCGTACATCTACACCGCACCGCAATTTTCAACGTGCGGGCACACTGCGCATAACGCTGACGTGCTGTCATATATTGTCTTGTAATGGATAGCCAATTATTCCTTATATGGAAGTGAATTCACACTCATTGACTAGGAATATACAATGGTGTTCAATAATATATCCAAATAAGTTACACTTAGTGAAGGATTTTGCAAAAATGATGCTTCTTGACAATGCTGTGTGGTCCAAGGATGGGCTATCTAATTCAATAAGAATCTCCATAAGTCACTTTGCATCTCCACTGTGGCTATACAGACATCGGATCCAGATGTAGCTTCCATCAGAGCAGTTATGTAGATCTGGATTTCAGATCTGGAACTCAGAGATGCGCATTGATCTGAATCGGCACTTGCATCTAAATAGCCCACAGTGCTACACAGAGATCTGAACCATAGGTCTGGATCTGGATTGATCTGTTCTAAATGTTGATAACCTTACATGTACTTTCCTGATTTTTGGAGACACTACCATTAAAGGGGCATTGGACAAAATTTTGAAATTTTGTTGTGGATGATTTACACTTCCTTTGTTAGAAAATAACAGTTAATTACCAGATATTGGGAAAATTTTGATCAAAGCCTTCAAAAAAGTCAAAAATTTGAATTTTATTTTACTTGTTGATTTTGGGTATGAGGCTATTCTATAAACAAATTTATTGATGCTATACAACGAAGAAGAGCCAAAGAATTGTTTGTAAAACATTCCTTTCACATCATAGATTGCAGAAAAATCAAAAGAAATTTTAAATTTTCATTATATCTCCTGAAAAGGCCAATTCTAGAAACTCAACTATACAGGGCAGTATTTATCGTTGTTAACAACGATAATTAAAAATAAGAGAAAATCTAAATATCTTGATATAAAGGGTTAGAATTTGACAATGAAACTTTGCATGCTGTCATTATTACCACTAATACTTCAAATTGTGCAAAAATCTCAAAATGTTTGGGGAAAAGTTTGGAGATGATGCTGAACTTGTCCAATGCCCCTTTGAATGTACTGTATGACACAAAGCTTGAATAAGAATTGAACATAAAATTTTAATTTTCACAGATAAAGTTAATGTAACACTGAATGCACTATAAGTGAGTATGTTGTTTTTTTATTGATAATCTCTTTTATTTATTTCCCATTTTTTCTTTCAGAGAAACTTACTGATCTTATACAGAAGTTGACTCAAGCATTTTCTAATAGTAAGTGTGAAATTAAAAAAGTAGGGATGGTAAATACTCGTTCTCATTATCTTAGACTTGTTCTGTAGCCAGGTGGGTGGTGGTGCCATGGAAACATCCCTTACTATTAAAAAAAATCCACTATATATGGCTTTTGCCATCAATTGTTTTTTGTATATATGTTTACCATCGATAGCCTCCAAGTTTCAAAATCCCACAAAATCAGTTTGTTTCAGACATAATTAGTTGGCAATTGATGTCAAGTCATTGAAATCATAAACTTTGTATATAGTGAGAAATGCCTTATATATAGAGAAAAACTGAAATTTGTACAGCTGTAATTGATAGAGGGTAAAGGTTGAATAATTTTCAGAACTGTTTCAGTTAAGGGTACAATCAACCCCTCATTTGCAGAAATATTTTATACTTTGTAACTCAGCAAAAACAGTGTAACATATTGCACTAAACGCCTGTTACGCAAAACAGGACACAAACTACGGAGCGTATTGTGAATTTTCATTCCACTCCGTGTACTGTATATTTTTGCATTCTGATTAGCTAGATGACACGCAGAGTGTATGAATTGTTGTTATTATACCTTTTACTGCTGTTGCATCTGCCTGTGATGAAAATTGGGAGAATGCGTCACACAGTCTACAGACACAGTCTCGCAAACAAACGACGTACAAAATGATTATATAATCGTCATAATGCTGTTGGTAGCCCGTCGTCAAAGTATTATGACCATAGTGTAAATTGGGCAAAACAAAACAGATAACTTTTTTTTTTTGCATTTGAAGTCAATTGTGTTCATTCTTTTTCAGAAAATATAGGAGAAGCTCGGGAAATTCTAGTCCATCTGAAATATTACGCTAATATTGAAGACAAAGCTAAAGACAAACTTGGCACAGATGCTTGAATCAGGGGCTCACTTCATGTATCACGACAGATAATAGTTCTACCCCTCAAAGTAAAAACGCAGTATGTGCGTATATAAATCAAGCAGACCCTTCCTATAAACCAGGGGTGCGAGAGTTCCTCTTTTCAGCTGATTTCCTCGTTTTTGAAAATGTTCATGTGCTAAAATGTTAGCTTTTTCATTCATTTTCAGCCCATTTTTGACCTTTTACCCCAACTTTACACGCTTTTCCTCATTTTGTCAACTGGCCTCTCACATCCCTGATAAATGCGCAATTTCACTTGAATCTACTTCCATGCTAAAAAGGGGGTGGATTCAAATGAAATTGCATGTTTATAGGTAGTATCTGCTTTGCTTTATAAATGCACATTCTGCGTTGGATACTTAAGTTAAAAATTGTAAGCATTTTTGCTTACGTCTGGACTGGAGAAATGCTCATCTGTATGTTGCAAAATCAGTTGACCATAATGTTTGCAGTCACTGCAACACAAGATAACCAAGCTCATATTCCATGCATATACAAAGGCCCATAAACCAGAAAGGTGTTTAGCTAAACCACGGCTTAAATGAACATCAACTGTCCAGGAATGATCTGCACCGTGCTGTTTGACAAGAATTAAAACCGTGGTTTAGCTAAACAGCTTTCTGAATTACGGGCCTAAATGTTTTCAGTACAATAGAATCCATCTTTAAAATATATTTACCAGAATCTGAAGCAAAATGCTAGTGTCTGAATGTTTGTTGCATTGCCTTTTTCAACTGTTCACCTGCACTAGGCCTGGCAAGGAATCAAAGAACGGGATGAGCTGTCAGACTAGCAAGCCATCAGACTAGCGAGATGTCCCCAAGAATAGTGCCGATTTATGTGTACTGCGTAAACGGCTTCTGTGAACACTGCCATGCGTGATGCGCTAATTTGAATATCAGCCACGATGAGGTGTTGAATATTGGATTACACATAATAATGGTACTTCAAAACTGAAAGGACTATTTTACCATTATTTTTAACACTGCAGTAGAAAATTACAGGCTAAGACTTGGAAAGATGTTTGTGTTTCAAAAATGATATTGTGTTGATGTTGTATGTTTTATCTGTGACTATAATTTTCAGACTTTTTTTAAATATAACAATAAATATTGTAACCATTGCTTCAATTTTTAAAATTATACTTTTAGAAAGTTTTGCCAATTTTATGAATAAACTTGATTTGGTAGTAACTAAAAATTTGAGTTTTGTACCTTTGTGGATAATCTACTTAAGTTATATGTTTGAGTATGTTGAGCAACATTCCATATATAACTTTCCTTGGATTTCAGTGCAATTTGTTTGTTTTTCCCCACCTTGGGTGTTGAATCGTACAGAACCAGAATTTTAGATTCTGTAAAACTTGCTCATAAATGATATAAGTATTATTCTGAAAAAAAACCCTCACATTTTGACTTACGATTTTCATAGAGCCAAAAGGAGCTTTCCAATATACAATTTTCTGGAAATTTCAGAAACTTATTTTCTGAGACCCCCAGCAAAAAGTAAATAATTAACATAATATTAAGTGTGTGAAGTTCATTACTTGCATGTAAATTTGAACTCGTAATGGTTGTATGAGACTAGCGAGGTGCTTTAAAGGGACATTCAGATGTTGGTCAATATACAAATACTACATGGCTAGAGGTGAAATAGTATACAAATGTTGAATGATTATGAGGGGAATAATGAAAATTATTTCCCTGGGATAATTTCTTAACCATGACTATGTCTGAAGCAGAGTGCAGGGTTGGGGTCAGGGTTAGATATGGAATCCACTCGTCCAATTCAACTACTGATTTTCTGAATATAAGTCGCCCTTGCCGTTTAGTTATTTCTTACCAGTGTTCAAAAACTTGATAAAATACTTTGATGGTATGCCAGTTATAAAATATAATGATTGTCAAACTTCTGGAAGTGATGGTATTTACAAATTTAAAGAGTTGATCAGATGGCAAACAGTTGAATTGGACGGTTGGATACCATACGGTACTTCTTTACTCGAGCTTGAGTATGTTTATAATATAATTTTGGTTACCATTCCGACAGGATAAGCATACCTTGACCTTGCAACATCAGGTAGCAGATTGGAATTCTGCTTTTAAGATTTAACCCAGCTCAATTAAGTCAGCAAGTACTGCAAAAATAACAATTTCATCTGATCTTGGTCGACCAAAACGAAAAATTTTCCTCCAAAAGGTCCACTTTTAAAAAATCTGCACCCCCCTTGAAAAAATCCTGGCTATGGGCCTGGTAACCATCCCAAAGACTGGTCCTTTTAGAACTAAATTTGCTGTTGTAAAATTTTGTAGAATCTGCAAACAAATGTCTGAAAAAGAGTTCTTTCAAATATTTGACTTCATCTTTAATAGGCAAAAACAGGTCCAATTTTATTTGTTAAAAAGAAGTTTGTTAAAGTATTGGGTTTAAAACCTTGGGCTAACAGCAACAAAATACATTTTAAGTCAAGTTAACCCTTTTGATCCTGAATTTCAATATAGATGTATATCGCCCATACTGAATTAATTTACACTCAATACGAATTGGAACGCTTGAGCATTCTCTCATAAGCTCCTTTGGAAACGCTCAAGCGTTCTTTCAGATTGAAAGGGTCAAATGCTATGTTGATAAAACATAACATTAGAGTTCTGGAGGGACATGAAAACTATTGGCAAGCAAGCCCACAGTAGTTGATAGATTGGGCAAGTATTTACAGAAACTATCAGCTACATGCAGTGGGTAAACTCCAGTCAAGCTGCACCAGGGCTGTGAAAATCCTATTCTTAGTCACTGAGTGCGATTTTACTTCCTAATAAGGAATTTTGGCCATCCATTATGAGGCGATAGATGACAGTGCGTTCAGCGTGAAACGCAGTGGAGCTGCGCGTTCAAAATTACGGCGCGATGCAGGTATACACACACATCCGGCGCAACCAGCTTTACTGGGTTTGGAATATTTCATGTTTGAATAGGGGTGTACGTTTTTCCAATGATAATGTTTATAGTTTTGGCAATAATTTACATCGTTTTTGGTTTATTAATGACTCAAATTTGTGGCTAAGAATGAGAATAAAAGATGGCGATTTATTGTGGGGGGGTGCCCA
>JXSR01S000228.1:19455-30161 GCA_000969725.1 Ophiothrix spiculata
GTACGTTTTTCCAATGATAATGTTTATAGTTTTGGCAATAATTTACATCGTTTTTGGTTTATAAATGACTCAAATTTGTGACTAAGAATGAGAATAAAAGATGGCGATTTATTGTTTTGCCTGTCATCTATCGTCTCAAAATGGATGGGCGTACATTATTTTTTTGTAATGGGCATCCCCTGCGGGGGCACCCATTACTCAAAATAATGTACACCCATCCATTATGAGACGATAGATGACAGGCAAAACAATAAATTTTTAGAATATGGAAAAAAAAACCATCAGTGAAATATCTTGTGATTTAATGAACTGGCTAAAAATCAGAACATCGTTTAAATCACGCTCATCAATATTCTTTGCTACATACAGCGTGGTTGCTCTATCGAGTGGTGTGTTCCATGCGTGTTTTGCGTGCAATCGAGAAACATGCTACGTGAAACAAAATTGCATATGTGCCGTTATGAAAAATGTGTTTTAAATAGCCTTTAAAGATGTAAACTTAATTTCTGAGCTTACCAATGAGAAGCATCACATGAAGTGTAAAGTCTGGAGCCATAACAAAGAAGCAAATTGACCACAAAATTGAAATACAAGCTGTATTTGTTTATTTGTGTAAGTATTTTTTCCACTAATTATTGTGCTTCAAGGCTTTGCTTTTATGTGGATTCACCATATTTACCTCCGATCTTCAGAAGTTCATTTTTCCATAATGGCACATACTTTAAAATTCTGCATCATGTTTTGCTCCGAAACATTTTCTTTATCAGAAAAATATCAAGTCTACTTTGCTGAAGAAGTGATAAAATTATAGCTGCATTTGTTCTAAATCAGAGTCGATAATAATTCTTAAATCTAGAAAGCTGTATTAAAGAGGATCCGGTGCATGACAGGAACTGGGATTATGCCCGGGGGGAGGGGGGGACTCACATATGTGGGATGGATATATATGTCCGGCGGTCAAGACCTCCTTTTTCAGGCCGCTCACTAGATCTCCATTTCCAGCGTGATTAAGTTCTTTTGATCCCGTTTTTGAGAAAGACAACAAAAGTTTAGCTCCAACTGCAAATATTGCTCAGGAAATGCAAATATTTTCAGCTCAGGAGGCTAAATTTGGCGAAAATTTAAGTTCACTAGACCCCAAAAAATCGGTTTCAAAGGTCCATTTTATACAGAAAATCAGTTCACCTGACCCCCATTTAGGCGCATCGTGCCTGACATACATGCCACTTTCAAAGTTGAGTGCCCCCCACCCATAATGCGCACTATATTGGAATTTTAATAACTTGGGCTATCCCTTACGACCTAACTTTTTCCTGAAACACAAACAATATTGATAGGTCCAACAACAACAACAAGAGGGCATTTAGATGCGCTATTCATGTGAGTATCATAGCGCTTACAAAAACAAAGAAAAATCTACAAAACATAATTAGAACAAATGTATCTTTAGAAGTCTCTTAAAAGCATTGATTGATGGAGCAAGTCTGATGTTCCTTGGCAGTTTATTCCATTCATAAGCAGTGGCGATACTGAATTTGTTTCTGCCAATTGATGTAAATTCTCTTGGGATATAGAGTTGTGTTTTATCATTAGCAGATCGCAGTCGAAGAGAAGGCTGATACAGCTGAATACATTGAGAGATGTAGGGAGGAGCAAAACCATTGAGAGCCTTGTATACGTAGAGCAAGATCTTGAAAACAACTCTCTTCTCCACTGGAAGCCAGTGGAGTCTCTCTAACAATGAATCAGCATCAACCCTCCTTCCGACTGCAAAATTAATCTGGCGGCACTGTTTTGAATCCGTTGTAAACGTTTTAGATCAGATGATGACACCAAGTGAAAAGTGCATTGCAATAATCAAGACGAGATAGGATGAGTGCTCTGGCTGCGTGATGACATGCTTCGAGTGTTATGAAACGACGGATTCGCCAAAGGTTCTTAATCTGAAACATTGTTGACTGCCGGAGAGTGTTAACATGGTTTGACAATGTCATAGTTTGATCGAGTGTTACACCTAGGTTGCGGATTGTTTTAGAGACAGATATGAAATGAGCAACAACTCTGAGCGATATGTCAGGAAGATTCCGGATATGGTGACATGAGCCAGCTACAAAAAATCCTTGTCTTAGAGTCATTCAGTTTTAAATAGTTTGTAGATAGCCAATTTCTAATCTCAGAAATACACATAGTGAGTACAGAAAATCACGATTTAAATCACTGGTGACCTTTGGATCAAAGGAGATATATAATTGGCAGTCATCGGCGTAGAGATGATAACATATGTCAAATTTCTGAGCAATTATTCCAATAGGTCTTGTGTATATTGTGAACAATAGGGGACCTAAAACCGACCCCTTTGGTACCCCAAAGGAATTTGTTTTTGAAATTGTTAAATTTCCAACAAATGAATATCGGAATGCAGCCAAGGCGCATTAAAAACAAGTGATCACTGCGCGTAGTAAGGAAACTCTGTTTTCACATTAATAATAACGTGATGTCAAACTGCTAATCAACATGCAGGCAGTCCATTCTTCTTGTTGCGTAGTCGCACGCTCTCTCAGTCTACGCACCATACAAGTTGGATTGTAGGAAATTTAATGATTTCAATAATATCTCCCCATCTATCAACATTGTACCATGGGAGGGGCGGATAAAGTTTCAACATGACCAAAGTGTCCCAACGAAAGAAATTATTATAAAGGAGAAGCGGTGCTCATCACCATTTTGATTTGACTGCCATGTAAATCCTATGGGATGGTGGCCAATTTGGATTGTCGCTCCTGGAGGGTGAGTAATTGTACCTTCATCATTTTACAGCTCTGCGTGCTAAATTTCTTGATTCTTTGAAATGGATAAGCAGAAAAATTGGCGTACCTTGATCACAGTAAGTCGCAACAGATGGTGCTTAAAATGCAGGCAAGGTTTGCGCGTGAACTAAATGCACACACTCTGCCAGACCCAAAACATGTCAGCTTTTCAGCTGATTTCAGCTCTTTTAATTTCACTTTTCAGCTGATTACAGCTCTTTGTTACCACACTTTTCAGCTTCTTTTCTTGATAAATCAACCAAAATTTAAGCACTTTGGTGCAGAATTTGATGGTTCTCAGCTCTTTTTTAAGATTCAGTTTCAAGTCTGCTCTGTATATGTGTCATGTGAAGATCTGCCAAGGCATCCAACCAAACTCCGAACATATCCGAAGGTACAATAACTCTGCTCCAAGAGTGAAAACAAGATGGCGGTGATTTCCATGATTTGCAATAGCTCAAGAAATGGAAATACTCACTTTTACACAAGTAAAGAAATGAAATACATTCAATATTTGTCATATTTCAATTTTCTTTTAATCATAATTGCACATTACAAATCAATTTATCATGCAGGAAGGAAACATATTATCAGCTGTAGCTATGTTGTTAATTTTACTACTTTGATTAGGAACATTTTGATTACAAAAATTTGAATTATTTTGATTAATAAAACACCAAAGTTGATTTAGGTGCACACTCTTCACTTGTTTTTCTCTTATGACAAAACTGCTGCCTTCACAATTGTTTTTAGCACAAAACTGATTGGTGCAAAACCTGTCACTGTTTTTGTATTATTGTAGTTCATGGGTTTTGCTCTAAGGCAATGAATACTTTGGCTGATTGATTACCTATATTTCAATCTGTTATATGAAAAATATATGATTGTTTGAAACCTAAAATGCCCCTGAAGTTTTTAAAATGAATTAAATGTTACAGCATGTTCTTTTAAATGGACATGTATATTTCTAAATCGGAAGAATATGTAAATGAAAATATATATATCCAAATGAGAAGAATATTTTTTCTTAAATTTATTTACAAACACCTTCCACTTTTTGGAATAATACAAACATTATTTGACAAGAAAGGAGAACATCTATCAACAAATGTCATGTAAATATAAATGAATTCTTCCAAAATCAAAACTTTTCATACAATATTTTATCTGTCAAATATATCTGAGTTTCATTCAGCGCCCAGGAATTTCAATATGGGAATCGGTACAATTTCAGGTTTATACATTGTTCATGGCAATTGTTCTAGCCTTCAATTTTCATTTATCTGATAAAGAAGTGTTATGCTACCCATAATAGATAGC
Source organism: Ophiothrix spiculata (assembly GCA_000969725.1). Classification (NCBI taxonomy): domain Eukaryota; kingdom Metazoa; phylum Echinodermata; class Ophiuroidea; order Amphilepidida; family Ophiotrichidae; genus Ophiothrix; species Ophiothrix spiculata. Next base: position 23,583 of record JXSR01S000228.1, read on the forward strand.
TCTAAGAGTTCTACTGTAGAATGACAATTGAGGACCCTAGAACCAGAAGGGGCTTAAGTCACATTGAGTACAAACTGAGAAAATGGCACAAACATCATATCATTTGTGTTGTATTGAATGGTATTGCTGTATCTCGCAGTGACTCTTACGCATGCTCTGATCATCAAATTACTACAAAACTTGTACAGAATGTAGAAATGAGAATTCTGTAGCAGGATATTGACACAACTCAATTTTCAAGATTTTGTGACTTACCCCTTTTAGTTCTAGGGTCCTCAATTGTAAATGGTCGCAAAGTTTTTGGCTTGCTACAGTTGCACAAGACAAAGTACCACAATACAGTAAAACCTTGTTAACACAAAATCACTGGGGGCCCAAGATTTTTGTTTTTGGTTATCAGGATTTTGTGTTATCCAACCTGTTTCAAATAGAAAATCAACTCCAAATGTGTTTTGTGCTATCAGGGTTGTTTGGTTAAACATATTTTGTGTTAACAAGGTTTAACTGTATTACAAACACAGTTTTATACCTGACTAAACGATACCCACACTGTACTCTGGCAACTGAATGGTACGTAATTTGACCGAGAATGCGGCTATCAAGCCAGTCAAGCGTTGTTCCTTCATTGCGCACAATTTGGCGGAAAAATGTAAGTTGCGTATTGCGTTGTAGTCAAGTAATAGTGGCGTGCAACAGAACGCAGAGGGGAGTCACTACGCATTTGTGCAGCGTCGGACCAGGCATGACGCCCGCGTGGCCCAATCCCCTAATTTAGCCAAATAGACCAGTTTCCTATCTGTACTTTCTTTAATCTATGACAAACACCAACAGACAATCAGGCAAGAATACAGCATACAGCATTCACATTTTAGTACTGTTCCAAAACAGTTCCAATATAAAACCTGTATAATCAGCACTGATTCAGCAGTATTACCAAGATAACATAAAATAAATTTTAAAGAGTTCTTGTTGCCAAGATATATATGTGTATCGCCGCGGCAAAAGGGTCCAGTTGTCGGCTCGTACATGTTGCTCCTTGTAGCATATCTAATGTATGGTATTTGTATACATCAGATATGCTACAATGAGTAACATGTAGGAGTCGACAACTGGACCGATTTGCCGCGGCGGTACACATATATGCATTCATGTCAAACATGAGCTACAGTGCGTTAGGTAGTTATCTTCTACGCATAATGCAGTGCTGTCTGCACTGATGGGACAAACAGTCACCATAAATCTTCATCAGGTGTTTTAAGTGCTGAAATGGTTCTTTTAACTAGCCAGATGACAAAAATCCATATATTCAATATATAAAACAAATATTGTATGCTTTTTGATCAGGGTATGATAAAATTATTTCCCCTTAGTGATCTCAAAACCATGAATATACCCTCAGCTTCAGACATATTGATGGTTTTCAGTTCAGTTTATGGAAATAATTTTAACCATGCCCCTCAAATCAGTTAATATTTGTATTTTGGCCATTCAATTGTTGTATACTGTAACTGACATTATAAGTTCAGTATAAGGCCCACCATCTTTCACATAAAAAGGTAATGAAAATTCTCACAGTCGTATAATTTATAGAGTTAAACCATTTCTCGGGGTTCTAAATTACATACCAAGCAACAGCACAAGGTATAAAATAAAGGTTGCTCAGAGGAGCTCTCACTTTGTAATGTAAAGCTGCATCAGGAGGTCACATCTTGGCAAATATGTGTAGTACAGTAGTGCTGCACTTTTCAAGAACAAAGAGGTTGAGATTTCACTTTAAAATTTTGACAAATTGCAACTATTATGGCAGTGAAATGTAATTCTGATATTAAAGTTGCTGTTATTGTCATCTCAAATGCTCAATCTCACCCACGTTGTTGTAGAATGCTACAAGTTGCTGTAGGCCTTTTGATTATTTTGTTACTTTGACCCTTAAGCCATGCCACGAAATAAAATAGAATATATTCATCTTTCTACATCAGAGATGCCACTCATTGGTGTTCAAAAAATCTGAAATACTTCGAAAGAATGTGAGAAACCAAAATTGCCTATACCTTTGTGCACGAAACAACCAATAAAAAAAATCTGAATTTAGGCTTAAACCAATTGAAAAATTCTGAATTCAGAATTTATTCTGAAATGTGGCATCTCTGCTACATGCAAATAATGCAAGTGAGCTATATAGTGACAAGATCCTCTGAAATCAGCTTTCATGTTAATCTTAACTGAGAGCCAGAAGGGAAGGGGAGGGGTACTCACATATGGCAGGTATACAGGGACATGCTGCCCAAATAGGTGGGTTTTTCACACAAAAATCCCTAAACATTGGTCACATTTTCAAGAAAAAACACTAAAATGAGTCCAAAATGAAGATTTTCTGGTCTTGCGAAAATTTTGAAAAATCTGCCTGTTATTGGAATAAAATCCCTAAACATGGGTGCCCTTTTTCTTAAAATAATACCTCTAAAGTTAGGTTAGGGTTCCAAGGTCCAGGCCGCACACCACTGCCCTGACCAAAGTTGAGTACCCCCCACCCCTGGGACTGAAAGTAACAACATTGTGTCCCTTTGATGCTGTCATTCCCAGTTAGTATATATAAGTACACAAATATCAAAATCATTATCTATATAAATATCAATATTTACTTTTTTTTACTAGCACAACTAGGTGACTTTGGCTTTTGTTTCTACAAATCAAACTTTGTTAAAGCAACACTATAAGATCCCACCAATAGGTTACCCCATTAATCATCCATAATGTTTCTGAATTACATGATTTGTTTTGGTAAATATTGATCCTCCCCAAATGATTCGGCCTAAAGGTGCATACATTTATGTTTAAGGCCAAGTAAAAAAAAAACCTAGTTTCTCGTCCGAACTTTTTGAAAAAAGGAGGATGAGGGCAGGTTTTTTTTTTTTTTTTTTTTTTTTTCAAAAATGGCCGATTCAAGATGGCGGACGGTCTTTTCCAAAAGGCAGCCAACCGTTCCCAAAATTTGAATTACTTTCTTCCGACATAGCAGATAATATTTTTGCTTCCAAAAGGCTATTCACATTTTCAAAAAATTATTGATGATAGGTCTAGGATTCATTGCAAAATTGTTAGTTGTATCCAAATTTTGATTTTAAAAATTGTTGATAGCTCAGTGGTCTTCAAAAATCAATGAAAAAATTGTTTCAAAAGAGTGCCAGAATTTTTATTTCAACTTGCTTCCAAATCGGATTTCGAAAAAAAATATGAAAATTTTGAAAAAAAAAATGAAAATTTTGAAAAAAAAAAAAAAAAAAAAAATTGATGCGGCCGTCAAAACGCATGCGCGCGAGGACGAGAAACTAGTATATTTTTTTACTTGGCCTAATGTCCATATATCAATACAAAAAAGTAAGTGCATTTACTTCATGACAATACAATTTCAGACAAAATTATGCATATGGACCCCAAATTATGCTAGTCATCTCTTCATTTGAAAGGTGTTTAAATCAAATATTTTGAACCAAATCTTATAATATTGCTTTAACTGTTCTATACAAATTAAAACTATATAGAATATATACAATGATACCACCAATTATATCAACACATAATCACATGATCCAATAGGTAGTAGGTTACATGTCAAAAATTGTCAATTGGGTAGCACATTTTCATAATTCATGCTATAAAGCTGAAGTAAATCATCATATCTTTTGATACATCTATTAAAATAAAATTAAGTTCAATAGACCACTTTCATATGTCTCATAATGCATCTTGAAAATACTGTAAAGTGTGTGAACAACCATATTCGTAAGTTGTGTGCATGATCTCACCTGCGCATTAAGTTGTAATAAGGTAGATTGTGCAGAAACTCCTGGATTTACGGTACTTTTAAGATGCATTATGGGACATATGAAATTGTTCTATCAAATATACTTGACATACCCTGAATCAAAAACCAAACTTTTTTCTTATGTCTTCATTTAGTTTTTTACCAAACACATGCTTGATAGTGGTATAAAATTGGATCGATTAAGCCCATATTTATTGGTCGAGCTATGAGTTGCAAAAATATTGGGCGAGACGCAGTCGAGCCCAATATTTTAAAACTCATAGCGAGACCAATAAATATCGGGCGTAAATCATCCAATTTTATCATTATCATGTTTTGGATCCAATATTTTCCCACACTTGGACACCTCAAAACATGATAATGTGTAAACCTGGCCTGGAACATCAACCTAGGTAAATAAGGTTAAAAAATCTATGTTTAAACATTAAGTTTTGCCAGTTTATCTCCTCATGAGAGATAACACATTGCAAAATGTAGGAAATCTTCATGCATCAAGGTAAAGATTGTCCTAATTCAAATACAACTTTTATACATGCTAACAGTATTAATTTTATCTGAAAAATGCATGGGCTTGTCATTTACTTTGAGGTTGCACAAATAAGAAATTACGCTGTAACAAAATTGAAAATGTTTTGGTGATAAATAGATTTTCAAATCCTGCAACAATCTAGCTATGAATCATTTGGGCTCTCCACACGGGAGTGCAAATCTACATGCATCTTGATGAATGTGCATTTTCGAAGGCAGACTGTGTTCACACAGTAGTTACGTTTGCGTAATCGTTTGCCGAAGTTCAGGTTAATCTAGATGCATCTGGATGTGCAAAGTACATATTGATTTGCCTGTGTGGAGAGCCCCATTTGTTCATTAATCTTTTATCTATAATAAATGCAGATTTCTCATCAAAATTTTGTATAGTTACCTGCTAAAAATATAGATGTTGAATAACTGGTTAAAGTACAAACCATTTAATGTAGAGATCAAATACAGTCCCTGTATTAATTTAGACCATAATTAAGCTATTCTTAACTACTAAATTATACTATGCAAAAATGCATAAAATATGATTACATTCAATTTGCTTACATAATATATCTATTTGTAGATCAAAATCAAAATTTATGATGAATTATTCCCAATAAGTTAACTCTCAGTGGCATAATACACTTTTAAACAAATTTTCCCAGTTTTGTAATGCCTCGTCCTTTTTATACATTTTTAAACTGACCCATTCAATTTTTAAATGGATTCATCTGTATAGTATCAATAAATTAATTGGTCTCAAATAACATCAATTTTTAAAAGTTAAAATAAACAAATTTCTCAAGTTCACTATACAACGAGGCAATCTACACTGAATGCAGATCTATATCAATCCACATCTCCTTAAACCACTTTGCATCTAGTTTACATTTATACAGACAAAAATCGGGATCTGCTAATGTAGTGCTATACAAAGATCAGGGTCTTAGATCTGGATCTGATAAATGCAGATTGATCTGATCTGCATTTAGTGTTGATAGCCTCAATAAACTCTACTGTTATGAGTTGTTATCAAAATCATAAATACATTTTGTACATTTTTGTTTTTGATTTCAAACACACACACTGAAGGAAAAGCCATTATAATTCCTCAGCAAATGCAGACAGGAATACAGGGTCAAGAATAATACGTTTTCACATTTCTTGCAACAGGTCCCTGCTATCTGGAATTTTGCTAACATGGTCTGAGGAATGTTGGCTTTTAGGTTAATGTGCAGAATCACTGAAAGAAAGACAAAGTTTTAGCTACAATTTGACATGATTCTCAATGATACGCACACACATAAATTCATAACTATCAATTCAGTTTCAAAGTGATTATATAACTAAGTACTACTGGGTTTGCACACATCACATGATGGTGTATCCGTAGCACAATGCGTTGTGAGTCAGTTAATATCAAGACCTAATACACTGGTCACATAACCTTGCGGCGAGGTTACGATGTGTTTACGGCATCATACCGGGTAGAACTCAGCAGACACCGTCCGGTGACCGACCTGGCTCTGGACGGTGTCCGTGCGGAGACTGGGTGGTTCCGCGAGCCGTAGAGATGCCAGAAGCATGCTGCAAAAATTTAATTCTGAGTTAAAACCTTGCGGGTTGTATACGATGTCTTCAGTTATGGTCACATAACCACCGGTCTCTGACCGTGACTAACCAGACATCGCAAGCATTCACCGGTGTCAAACCGATGTCACACCGGCGTTGCGGCTTTCTTTAACTTATGTGACCATAGCATTAGTATGAACCAGTAAATAGACTAAACAGACAGATCAATCATCATATGGCATTGTGCCACTACACTGATAACACACTGTATGAATATGGGGATGTTTTGATTCAGGTTTAGGACTGGCACCGTAAGCAGCTAATGTGATTATAATCGATCATATAGTATATAAAGCTTTAAACTGAATATTGAACTGGTTTGGAAGATACATCAACATTCATAAAATATGGCAAAGCAAATATAGAGGATTAGCAGTGTTAAACCATATCATGTGTAAAAAAAGCTTATTTTGATTGTCCAAAACTTTCAAAAATTTAATTGTCAGTGTTTTTTTTTTAAATAAAGTTTTTATAATTGTCAAGTAATAGATTGATCAAAATAATGAACAAAACTACTGTTTTGCTGATATATTCAAAGTTATACAAATCATTTTTGATCTCAATCAAAAACATCTTCTCCAAAATGGACAAAATTTGCA
>JXSR01S000229.1:21685-33723 GCA_000969725.1 Ophiothrix spiculata
TATTTCAAAAATGCTTATATTTAAATGGTGTACAACAGCGTTACCCCATAACATACATATCAAAGCTACACCATGGACCATTAAATGGTTTATGGTTATACTTACAAAGTACGTTTTGAATTACCTACTTTTATCAAGGTCAAGATGTAGTTCTCAGTAGATAGCGTCATTGCAGATGTCTACATTATTTGACTCTAATGACAATGTTCTGGATGTTTATGCATGTTTTTTTCCTGATCTTTCCGATTTCACTTGTAAAGTTCTGTTTCAGCTCAGGATTAGTCCAGTGTTTTGAGATGTACTGTCCCCAATTAATGTATTTAAGAGTGAAGTGGCCAGGGTTTGTTTGCCTTCAGGAATATGATCCTTGCATGAAAACGTTGATAAAGCCATTTTAATACCCGTTTGCTGTACGAGGTGTCGTGTCGTTATGGTGAAGTGACAGAAGAGTGTCAACATTGAATGGTGCAGCGATTTAACCACTTTCAGACCATCTTGTTATCTTAGGAGGATACTGAGTGCATAATAAAATAGTACCAAAATAATTCTACAAGTCTCCTCTATTAATTTACATGTCTAGAGTTGCAATACGAATCTTGGTTTTAAACTTATTGACATTTTAAATGTGCAGTTAATTTTTGGACACCCTGTACTTTACATTTTACCGAATGTAAAAAACAACATGTGAAACGGCGCAAGTATAATTTGAGCCCGGAATATGAGGAAGAATTGGTCAAGTTTCCGGTAGGACCAAAAGTATACTTTTCCTTTTAAAAAAGCTTCTAGGAAAAGCAAATAAATCGGTGTAACCAAAACTAAAATTTCATCAGACAAACTTGTTGAGTCATGGTGTTCTTAAAGATCAATCGAAGTATAAAAAACCCTTCAAATGTCCTCCTTTTTTGTTATATAAATATTACACAAATTTAATTTGCATATTCAAAACTACAATGTGTATCACATTTGTGGCTGTACACTGAGTCCGTGTGAGCCGTATATGCCAGAAACTTGCGCTACAGGTGAAAATACATGTCAAGGTCGTAATTTGCCGAAATTAATTTTTTTGTCAGATTTACAATCCTTGTGCTAAAGGTGCGTTAACATTGAGACGACATGACCCTCGACGTAGGGTAACGTATTCCAAAATCACAAAATCCTGAACGACAAGCAACGAGAAAAAATGAAAAATCAAAGTTTGTTGACGGATAGTAACGAGTCTCAGCGACACCACGGCAACAAGTGACGAGTAGGTGCTAAAAGAAACGCAGACTTACTAACAAATTAAGAGTTTGGCTTGACGTTGGGTGACGACTTCTCGTCGACGAAAAACTGTAAGCAACGTAGTGAGGCGGCAAATACTGACCTTGGCTGACGTTAAGGAACAAAATTAATGCTATCGACTGGTCACGGCAATAGTAACGTGACTTGAGAAGTTTATGCGGGTGGTACAATCATTCCTACTCACATCCCTGCAACACACTGATGTTGACAACGATTGCCAACGAAATTGTGACGACCTCTAAACGAATACAGACTGCTACAAAAGGCATGGAAACGTCAAAGAACTGAAGGTTACAGTGGCCAACGAGATCCCAACAAAATCAAATCTTATTCTATGTCATCCCAAAATTTTAAAACTTGTAACTGAAAGCGACCGATAGTAACGACAACCTGCGTAAATTATAGGCGTGTGCCAACGTGAACTGACTTAAACTTACGAGGACCGGCGTAAAATTCAAAACTGCAATTTGCAGGTCTACGTTACAACGACGTACCCCCAATACGTCGTAATGTAAACGCAACTTTACTACAAAAAAACAGCAAAGTTTCATTTCAAGAAAATGATAGGGAATGTGAAATAAATCTGCATATTTTTAAGACAATCAACAGAAAATGTAGGGCTTACCAATCGTTGAACGCGTTTATCTCAGTTATATGTTTTACTCCCTTTGACGGACCATAATTTGACTTCTGTAAATCGTGTGAAGGTATCATTTTAATCCTTAAAGCATGGTCTTTGCAAATAATTAGAAAAGTGAAAATGACAAGAGGTGGCATTTACGGCTGGTTTTGGATGGACGGTTTATCAGTCTTTCAAAGGTTGTGACAAATTTAGAGTAGATTGTCACATGATAAGTGTCGTTTTCCTGCCAGGGTTGAACCTACGTCAATGGATGCTCTAGGGATATAAATTAGTAGCCGTGGAAACATACCGGTTCTATTTGTGGCTGTCCAGCCCGTATGAGCCGTAAATGCCAGAAACTTCATTTCGCGCTACAGGTGAAAATACATGTGAAGGTCATACTTTGCCGAAATTGATTTTTTGAGAGGTTCACAATCTTTGTGCTTACTACAAAAAACCAGCAATTTCAATTCAAGAAAATGATAGGAAATGTGAAATAAATCTGCACATTTTTAAGACAATCAACAGAAAATATAGGGCTTACTGATCTTTGAACGCGTTTATCTAAGTTATACGTGATACCCCATGCAGCCTTTGACGAACCATAATTTGACTTCTGGAAATCGTGTGAAGTACATTAAGGTATCATTTTAATCATTATGATTTTTGGGGAATATATGTACTTTTTGAAATGCCATCATATCAAAAACAAGCTCAGTGACCTATAATTTTTTTTACTTTAGATTCGTTATCAGCACAAATAAATCTACCAAATACTAAATTTTTAAGAAAATCAATGGAGAATATGCATCTCTGAGAAAACCCCTTAATTCTAGCTTGAATGTAAAACTTTGTGTGATTCCTACTTTCTCCCTGTGATGTCTCAGAAATAACAGATTTCAAGATAAGTGAGGTTAAATGTAATGCTACAGGATATAACAGAATCGGAAACATAGTGGGTATTTATAGCATACACAGATATAAAAAGATCAACCACTTTATATATCACAACTATTTAATGTTGATATTAAAAGTTTAAACAATATCTGGAAAGCTTTTTGATTACAAATCCTGCAATGGCTATAATTACATATTGTCTGTGAGTTTGGGCTCCATGAACGCCCATAATACATTTTAAAAATTTGGACTTTAAAACTCGTAAACCACCGATCCCTTTTGTATAAGGATGTTAAAAATATATGATCAGAAGTTGTAATCAAATTCACTGCTGTTTGATTACCATCAAGTAGACAAATGTTTATTTATAGCCAAATGCAAATTATTGGTGGCACTGTTTATATAAATTAAGTTTCCGGGTTTCTATGAGCGTTAGTTTTGACATTTGACATCTGTAGATAAGGTACAAGAGACTAAAAGTAAATTTTATGCATATTAAATTCACATACTAAACATTCAATATATGCAATATGCATATAATCAATTTAAAAATCCGAATAGCGGCACCAATAATTGATCTCAAAATATGAGCTGAAAATGATGCATTTTGTTCTAAAATGAGCATTTGTTGAGAGAAAATGTGAAATTGAATATTTAATGGAAACAAATTTGAGATAACAAAAAAACCGAATAGCGGCACCAATAATTAGATCACAAACTATGAGCTGAAAATGATGCATTTTGTTCTAAAATGAGCATTTTTTGAGAGAAAATGTGAAATTGAATATATAATGGAAACAAATTTGACAGTTGAACACCTCTTTCCAGAACTTATTTAAACACTTTTAAGGGCTTGCATTTTTTTTGTAAAAGTGCATTTTTGTCAAGAAATTTATAAATGAACCAATGAAACAGCAACAGCGGTGAATGGCTTTCATACAACACAAACTTTGCCTAAATACGTATATAAAGCAGATTCAGCAAACAAGTTCTTCATGATTTTTGCAGGTATTCTGCCACATGACATATGGGTTGCGTTTGCACAACACCAAGAGATACCAAGGACCAGTTTTATGCTGGTAGGAGTACTAGATAAATGGTGAAACAGAGACCTTTATCAGATATAATGTATCTTGGTATGGGATTGCGAGTCATTAGACTCTCATAAGGCTCGACGCTGCGCTTCTCGCCTTATGAGAGTCTAATGACAAGCCATCCCATACCACGATACATTATATACCGTGTGCAATAAGTAAATTCCCCCCCTATATATTACAAGCATAAAAACTGTGATAACAGTCTTAGAAACTTGCTTATTCTTTAGTTTTGTTGACTATCTGATCTGAAGGTGTAGTCAACATCGTGTTCAAAAATATTTAAGACTCTTTGGACCCAGTACCGGTTAAAAAACGCCCTCAACGTGGATTTGAGAATATATTTCCAATATACGCCGCTTAAAGGGGTACTTTTTTCTCTATACAGCTCTAAATATAGGGGATAAAGTCTGAATATGGATATTATGGTAGAACAAAAAGGTAGAAAGTACCGGTATTTGTAAACTGTCACAGGCTAGTGCTTACGGAACCCTTTATGTAAAAATGTGGCTCTGAAAAGAGCCGTAAGTATTTCGGATTTTTTCGATTTTTTGAGCTACAGAAAAGTTGAATTTTCACTTTTTCGGAAAAATTGCTTTAAAGTTGCGAAAATTCGATCAATTTTGATGCTGTAAACGCTAAGATGTGCTGTGATGTGTAAGCTACTGGCTTAAAATGTTAGTTTGTGCTACACAAACATCTTGGCCTCTAGTAGTGAACTCCCCGGACAGTGTCAGGGGGGAACTTACTTATTGCACACGGTATATTTGATAATGGTCTCTGTTGGACCGTTTATCTGACATGCACAGCGAACAGAGGCATGCTATTTGAAAATCAATGTAAATCATGAAACATTTTAATTTAAAATATCTAATAGGTAAAATATCCATAATATTTTAATTTTAAAACACTACTGTCTCTGGTGATATCTTGTGATTTTGCTAAAGACAACGCTAAAAAGCCTAGAACAATTGAAAGATGATTGAAGCTGATTGATCGATCTCACCATAAGACCGTGAACTTAATGATGCGTTTCGAGAGAAAATCATTGTATGCCTTTAACACGGTGGTCAGTTTTTATTAAAAAGGGTCAAAGGTTTAATTTTAATATTTCTAACACAATATCTCTTCTGTATTTTGTACACACAAATGAACAATTTCATTACATCGGTCATAGCCAACGCGTTCCTTGTGGTACAATCCCTTTACTCAGGGTTACGTCACTGGTGTATAAATTGTACTGCATTTTAGATGTATTGCATCCTTCGGTGAAACATAAGCCATGGGCTCTCTTGCTGTATGACTACTATGCTGGAATCGCGTTTCAAAATTAATGGTAGATTCCCTTGACTCCTTTGTTTTTGTTTTTGCTTTTTATTCATATGCCCGTGTTTATTGTTGTATACATATTAGACATTACAATGAATTATTATGCAAATGAACAAAGCGAGATAATTAACATAGTGATTTCCAATTTAAAAATACCTATTTGATACAACGTGAACCGTAAACGTGATATTTACCTGGTGTTTAATGCAAACAAGTACTTTCGAACTCAGAACTCGAATGATTTGATATTTGTTTTTAAATGTTTTACCATTATTACGTAAAACGCTGTCATCAGGTTAGGATCTTATTAATTATATAGGCCTATTTGATTTAAATATCAAGGGTACCAATTTAATTCGCTGACTTCATTACTGCATTATAATTGTTGATAATAATAACAAACTAGAATCAGTGTTTCTAATTATCCATCTCGTCTCACTTCACTGCCCAGAACGTTATCTAAATGCCTTGTTAGATAACAGCTCTAGACCTCATTCTTAAAAATAACGGTCAGGGCAACGAACTTTAAACAAAAGAAAGACAATGGATAATTTTTGAATAGAAAAGGGCTCGACGTGTATGCTTGGTTCTTCCACACTTGACGACTAAGCAAATAAACATATCATATTTACTTAAGATCTCATCTAAAAATTATGGCGTTGGTCAATTTTTTGATTGGACTAAAATATTGCCTTTAAAAAATACCGTATACACAGATTCAATTCATTAGTTCGAATATATAAAATTAAAATACAACTTTTACCATGTTTTTGAATACATCTGTATCAAAGGGTGTTTACCGGTCTTTCAAAGGCTCTGACAAATTTAGAGTAGATTGTCACATGATAAATGTTGTTTTCCTGCCTGGTTTGAACCTACGTCAATGGATGCTGTAGGGATATAGTAGCCGTGAAAACATGCCGGTTATATTTATAACATGCATGGGTGTTAAGGGATTTCGGCTAAGTATGATCAAACCTTATCATCAATTGCTCTATTTTATCAAAATTCAGACACCTGTTACTTTGAACATCAAGGGAATTCGTAACAGGCTATAGGCACTTTGCTTAATTAATTCTAGCTTGAATGTAAAACTTTGTGCTCTATGTTTTAAACATCTTCCTGTGATGTCCCAGAAATAGCAGGTTTCAAGATTAAAGTGAGGTTAAAGATAATGCTACAGGATATAACAGAATCGAAAACAAATATTGATTATTTATAGCATACACAGACATAAAAGATTAAACACTTTATTTTACAGTTAATAACAATCATTAAAAGTTTAAATAATATCTTGGAAACTTTTTGATTACAAAGCCTGAAATGAATATTGTTACATAATGTCTGTAAGTTTGAGCTCCATGAATGCCCATAATAAATTTTATAAGTGGTGACTTCAAAAATTCTTATACTCTGACTCCCCTTTTGCTTAAGAATGTTAAAAGTATACCGATGTAGCAGGAATGTAAGTCCCCGTTCTTATTGTCCGGGTTGTACAGTAATATATAGGCTTTACTCCGTTATGGTATATGGAAGGCGGACTACCATATCAGGGGGACTAATGCTGCTTTCATACTTATTTTCGCTTTGCAGCTTTGTAGCTTTGCAGCTCTGTCGCTTGCTTCCTTTCACACTTTTGTAGCTTTGCAGTTTTGTCGCTTTTCAGATTAGCCGCTTCATGTCGATGTGAACGTTGAATTAATTTCAACTCCAAAATTCTTGTCGATATCGATTACCTCAGCGACATGTAGCTTTGCCGCTACGACAAGTTTTTCTGCAAAAAATATATGTCACAAAGCGACAAAGCTGCAAAATTACAATCCTTTCACCCCGGTATGGCCAGAAGTCGTAATTAAATGACTTTCATATGACACCAAATTTGACCAAATACGTTTGATAAATAACACAAGTTCTTTAGCACTTTTAGCTTTTTATATAGTTATTTTGTGTTAGGATTGTGAGTTACGTTTTTACCCGGAAAGGGGGGGGGGGGCACTCAAGTATAATACTACAGGCATAGCGTGACCACAGGTTTTCAAAACACCCCCTAAAGGGTGATTGTTTCTGAAGCCAACCCTTTTTCCCCTATTCACATCGGGATTTTACCGATGCCGTTTTTTTACTAAGGTTTGAAAAAGTATCCTTTTTCTTGAAAATGGCTGTTTTTGATAAACGGTGTCACCTGATTCACCCTTCAATCCTCAAACAACCCTAATTCACCTTTTTCTTGGTCACGCTATGCTTGCAACATGATACTTGAGTAGCCTCCGGACGTTTTCACAACACCCAAAGATGTTAAGGACCAGTTTTACGTTGTTAGAAGCTTGTCAACCCGCGCACCTGCTTGAGGGCTTAAGGCAAAACATATCGTTAATCGATTTTCTGAATTTCAACATTGAATACAAAACATTGAATCTTTGTTGTATTTCTTTCTCACATGTGTAAACAAACCGCAACAAAACAAGGCAAATGTAGAAGTCTAAAAAGGTATAATGGCCCTTCGGCATGTTCGGGTCAAAAATTTAACATGCTATGCTTTGAAGGTATCCATCTACACATGATTGTTCTCCGTGTTGAACAGTCCAAGGCTAGAGCTGCTATAAATAACCCCTTTGAGCTGATTTGCACTGAACCTCCTTCCCGAATTAATTGTATTTTTCCTGATCTTGAATTTATTACTTGCTTGAAATATATGACCTGCAAGGTGTAATTCTTTATTTTACTAAATATATTCTACAGCAGGTCAATTCGCTGATTAGACACACCCCACACAAAGAAATAAACAACAAAGAAATCATAATTTTCTTCACAGAAAGTTGAAAAGGCAGTAAAAATAACTGGAATGTGTTGCATAATAAATAAAGTTTTGAACCGATTCTAAAAATCTTCTTTCATTTTGGTTGAAATTTTGCTAATTTTGAGGTCATTTATTAGTATTTTTTGTAAATTTAGATTTTTGCAAAAATGAGTGCGCTATGTATATTTTTACTACTACTAATAATAATAATAACAATACCGGCGCTTATAATTGGACGATATCAAAACATTTTATAATTTTGACAAACCAAAGCTTCCCAAGAGTTTTATATCTTACACCAAACTATTGCAATCTCAATTTACACCACTAAATCTTATGATATAAATAAAAAAGACATTACCTAATGCTCTCAAAGAAATACAGACGGTGTTACTTGAATAGATAGTTTTGTAATGTGCTCGTTTGTTTTAAAGGTACGTTTGAGTTGTTTATTACACATGCTATAATATATGTTACATTCCACCAACTTAACTTTAAAAGAAGTATAGTTTATGAATAATATTGGAACCTATCATTGGAACACATCATATTTACGTAAGATATTTTATTTAAAAAAAATGGCGTTGGTCAACTTGTTGGTTGGACTAAAGTATACTTATTACTTTTCTATTTAAAAAATAATGACTACAAGAAGAGCAATAACTTGTCTAAACTAAAACGAAAAGTTCATCAAGCCAAATGTTATTCTCACAGATGAAGGGAACTACAAACCCTTCAAATATACCCTTTTTTAAAAATACCTTATTACACAGATTCAATTCATTAGTTCGAATATATAAAAATACAACTTTTACCAAGGTTTTAAATAAATCTGTATTAAATGGTGTTTACCGGTTTTTCAAAGGCTCTGACAAATTTAGAGTAGATTGTCACATGATAAATGTTGTTTTCCTGCCTGGGTTGAACCTACGTCAATGGATGCTGTAGGGATATTTGTAGCCCTGGAAACATACCGGTTATATTTATAACATGCATGGGTGTTTAGGGATTTCGGCTAAGTATGATCAAACCTTATCATCAATTGAGGACCCTAGAACTAAAAGGGGGTTAACTGTTGCCGAGCACGGCGGAGTGAAAAATGCGTGCACGATTGGCCGGAATTTCTAATCCGACGCAATTTATTCAAATTGCTCTAAAAATAAAACTATAAGCCCAAATTATTTTTTATTAGCATAGGGGGTACTACACCTATTATATGCTATCATAAAGTGAGGTGTCTGTGAGCCGCTCTTGCCGTCCAAATAGGACAGATTGTTAAAATTTTATTCTGGAGTGAAAGAGTTAAGTCACAAAATCTTGAAAAATTAGTTGTGTCAATTTTCTGCTACAGAATTCTAATTTCTACATTCTGTACAAGTTTTGTAGTAATTTGATGATCCGAGCATGTGTAAGAGTCACTGTTTGATACAGCAATAATTCAAGACAACACAAATGATATGATGTTTGTGCCATTTTCTCAGTTTGTACTCAATGTGACTTAACCCCTCCTGGTTCTAGGGTCCTCAATTATTGCTCTATTTTATCAAAATTCAGACACCTGTTACTTTGAACATCAAGGGAATTCGTAACAGGCTATAGGCACTTTGCTTAATTAATTCTAGCTTGAATGTAAAACTTTGTGTTCAATGTTTTAAACATCTTCCTGTGATGTCCCAGAAATAGCAGGTTTCAAGATTAGAGTGAGGTTAAAGATAATGCTACATGATATAACAGACTCGAAAAAAATATTGAGTATTTATAGCATACACAGACATAAAAGATTAAACACTTTATTTTACAGTTTATAACAGTCATTAAAAGTTTAAATAATATTTTGGAAACTTTTTGATTACAAAGCCTGAAAAGAATATTGTTACATAATTTCTGTAAGTTTGAGCTCCATGAATGCCCATAATAAATTTTATAAGTGATGACTTTAAAATTCTTATACTCTGACTCCCCTTTTGCTTAAGAATGTTAAAAGTATACTGGTGTAGCAGGAATGTAAGTCACACCCCACACAAAGAAATAAACAACGAAGAAATCAAACTTTTCTTCACAGAAGGTTGAAAAGGCAGTAAAAATAACTGGAATGTGTTGCATAATAAATAAAGTTTTGAACCGATTCTAAACACCTTATTTTGAAATTTTGCTAATTTTGAGGTCATTTATTGGTATTTTTTGTAAATTCAGATTTTTGCAAAACTGAAGGCGCTATGTATATTTCAAATCATTGATTAATACTTCTACTACTACTACTTATAATAATACCGGCGCTTATAATGCGCAATTCCAACAACATGATCATTGCGCATAACAATGAAATATAAAAATACAGAAAAATATAAACAAAAATACACAGAAACAAAAATGCATTAGAACATATAAGTCTTCAAGCCCTTTTTAAAACTTGATATTGAAGAAGCAGATCATTGCAGAAGGAACCTGATTCCAGAGAGTTGGTCCATAGACACCAAACGACCTGTTTCCAGCACGTTTGTTACTTTTTGCAATGACAAGTCGTTTGGTATCCATAGCCGAACGAAGGCTTTCCCTTGGTGGAACATAAATGGCAATGCAATCCGTTAAATAGATCGAAGATAGATCATTGAGAGATTTGTATATGTGCAAAAGTAATGATTATTTTTGATAATCGATTATGTTGTTTGATCTGTAAAGATTTTGGCTGAAAATGATAAATACAATTTTAAAGGTTTAAATTTTCTTGACGTCAGATGCTTCATTTGCATATCTTATTTTAATAGTACACACTAGCATATCCCTTCTACATTTATAATTACAAAGAATAGCACCTTCTACATTTTATGAATAGCGCCATCTATTTTGACACTTAGAAATAAAATGTCCCTATTTCTTGGGTTCAAACAACAGTGAAAACAAAACAAAAACAAAACATCTTGATATTGTGAATTTAACACATAAATTTGTTATGGACATCTTTTACTCCACAAACCTTATTTTGATGTATTTTTTATGACTAAATAGTAAAAGTGTTAGAATCTTTAAAGTCTAATTTTTTATTTCAATCTTATTGAACTTTATGATACTGACATTAACTAAAAGTTTTTATTCTTATAAATAGATGATTACTGTATACCAGCACTAAGTATTACTTTAAAATGGACATTTTGAAAAAGAGGATCTTTTCTAACAATTTGTGGTTACGTACGTGCGCATGAGATAATAGCTAGGTTGCGCAAACTGTCGTTCGGTCAAACCGAACAGAAAACAGCCTCATAATCTGTTGTTATTCATGGATATTCGCATGGGTAACTCATGAATAACAAAAGAATTTACGTTCGGTTTGACCGGACGAAAGTTTGCGCAACCTTGCTAATTGCTTACTTTTGCCAACGGTTCATTTGAATATATTGTAAAGACACTTGATTATGTATGATACCACTATTAGAATAAATACATTATTTAGGTCATATTTTCGATAAAGCGGATGACACATGTTGTGCGTCAATTATTACGACTCATTTTGCGTTGCCATGAAAAATAAAACCTCATGGTTATGTGTCAGCTTCTATATTAGGCCCTGTATCCATTGGCTGTTCCCCTGATGCATATGCCCTTGTTCTGTGTACCATTGTCCCCAATTGTCACGAGTCAAACGCAGGGAGCATCTAACGATCGAACACATGGTCACTGATACGGCCACTAAGCAAAACAAATTGTTATTGATTGTGTGTGGCGAATGACAATTGGGAACAATGGAACACGGAACATGGGCATATGCATCAGGGGAACAGCCAATGGATACAGGGTCCTAAAATACATACTATGAGCGAGATAAGGCATATTGTGTGGAAAGAAGTTGTTTCTTTTCGATGTAAATTCTCTCTGCTACTTATTATCTGATTGTGTGCTAAGCACGATACGTTTTTTCTATATAGTTCAGGGCCACAAGGCCGTATCTGTATTTCAACAACCTCGAGAACAAAAGTTTTCAAGAGGGGTCTTTCTAGATCAGTTGCGTAACCAGAGGGGGGCA
>JXSR01S000230.1:0-10311 GCA_000969725.1 Ophiothrix spiculata
ATGTGTAAAAGATATTGAATAAAGGCAATTGCTATACCTCTCTGAGGTTTAAAGAGAAAAAAAAACAAAGAACTAATAACGTACACTGGTTTGGTCATCAAAATACAATACATATCGATTACCAAACAGTGTACGTTATTAGTACGTTATTCGCACGCTACAGTTATGTGACACAGCCTTAATACTCAGTCACACATCACCGTAGAGAGCCCAGGCGTACGAAAAATGTACAAAAAGTTCATGTGTGCCAAACGGATACCGTATGGATAGCGTTTTACACGTGAACATAACGGGCACAGCCGTATTGAAAAGGTATTAAACGGACGTCGGACTTCTAACGAACACATGACGAGAAACAAAACAATAATGGGATTAAGTACTTTAGGCGTACGTTTGGCTCTATACTATATTGAAATTTTTGACGTCAACAATCGACCCCTCCCTCTAAGTGCACCCACCAAGTTTCAGAAACGTGCGAACCTCTGTCTCTGAGTAAATGTAGGTTAATATTTGGGTTAACATTTTCATTACGGACCCACAGACTTACACACCCGACGGACACACGGACGTAACCCATTTTATAGTCCCCTGTTTCGATCACGTTCGGCGGGGACAAAAAAAGGGGTTGACCTACTGGCCATACAAACTTATATCCGGAAGGGATGAGTTTATAACTGCAGTATTTTAAAAAGACAGAACTTCTTTCTTTTTAGGACTGCACACCTTTACATTACGCTGTTATACATAGTAATAACTTGGCATGTTTATCACTACTTGAGGCAGGTGCAAATCCGAATATGAAAGATGATCTTGTAAGTATTGTCCATACAATTCGGAATAAGTTTTCACCAAAATCTATCTTATGTTAAGAATGTTGTAATAATTTATTTAAAAACTGTAATATACCACCCTATGGAGCAGTAGTGCTATGGAGTCATGGGTTGTATCCCTGTAGAATTAGTCAGGTTGTGTGTATTATGATTTACATGAGAAAGGGTCTCACAGCGAAAATACTCTCATGCTTACTGGAGCAAACAACAACCAATATCAACGGCTTGAGCTCACTCCGAATATTATATTCTTGTCTAACCTTGGTTTGTTGCCTTGACATCGTGTCCCTATATAGCGCTGAGCAAGTCACCCGGGGAGAGGGCAGCCCCACTCTGGAGGTGACGCATATGTAAGGCTCAAAAGACCCCCTTTTAATCTTCGCTGACACCGTAGACCCCCTTATTTTTTAAATTTGCATGTGCTCTCACCAAAGACCCCATAAATCTTAATATTTTTCTCTTACCGAATGCCAAATTTCACTTATACCAAAAATTGCGCTCTTACTCAATGACCCATCATTTTGAGACCAATAGGACCTCAAATTTTTGTATTTTTCTCTCACCGAATGCCAAAAATCATGCTCTCACCCAATGACCCCTCAATGTTTGAGCATGTGCTCTTACCGAATGCCCCAGTCTGTCAGAGCGTGGGCCTTACACCTGCATCCATTTCAAATATGACTGTCCCCCCTCTACGAACAATGTTTTCACGGATCTGATTTATTACAATAAGTTTATATCGTAATCATCTGGTAATTACCTCCACACCACAAACACATTCTAGGCAAATAGCCAGAGGATGATTTAAGACTTTCCCACAATACATAGTAACAGCTCAGTGGGCATGAATGAACTTATTGGATGTTCAGCGGAAAAAATCCACACTAAATTGAACTGCATTATGGGTGTACTGTAATGCTGTTCAGTTACTTGAAATTCCGAAAAAAGACGATAAAAGTCCCGTTATTATCGAGCAAAGTTGGCATAATTGGGGCAAAGTTGGCATTTCCCATAGCTCCAGACGTGTTTGTTGAAGAATAATTCATACTGGAAAACTAGCGAATAATGTCACAAATAATATTTTAGTTCAAAAACGTGATGTAATTTTTAATAAAAAATAATATTTCTACAAAATAACATATTTAAAAGAGTCAGAAATCACTCAAATTTCGGTCGATTGTCGCCATCTAAAAATATTTCTGTTTAGTAAACTGTGATCAAGATGTATGTACACATACAAAGTGTTCGTTTTACTCAAGGATAAAATCGGAAGGCAACAAACTCATCGGCTGTCGCCGTGAGTGCTCGACAAACTTCGCCAGACCCAGAAATATTGCAATGTTTGTTAACAGATGGCGTGTAGTATATTGACTGCTTGAATATCGCTGTGGGTCTGCTCATCGACGAAGTTGATATTCAAATTCTTTTAGTGGTAGTATTTCATGACAATAGAGGGTTTGCACGTGACGTCACATGGTACTTACAACACCATTTTCATGGGCCGGCAAACAAAAAGTCCCGTCATATTATAACAGTATCACGATACCAGATCACGACTAATGATCACAAGAATATACATTACATTTATTTAGTTTAATTTTCAAGTCATGATTTGAAGTCAATCACAAGTTATATCCGATTTTGTTCATCTTGTTTACTTCACAAAGTACTCCGCGCCCACCAATGGCACCAAGATGGCGGCGAAAACGGGCGTCGTGCAAACCCTCTATGTGTAAGAAAGCGCAACCTGTCGTAGGCCGTAGTGGTTATAGCGCCGGTCTCGCAAAGGTTCGAATCCCCAGTCCCGCCGCTTGAGCTACCAAAAACCCAACAGGCAAATTCTGTCGTTCATTGTTTATCAGAATTTCGGGCCTCGAATACGGTATGATGGACGTTAAATCTATATGTATAAAATGGTTTTACTCGCCTGACGCTGGTGCCCCTCATGAGGAGTTTTCCCGACAACGAAAGATACAGATAAAGATGATAAAGATGCAGATGGGCATATAATTTTGGGAGTGGGGTATATATGACCCTGTCAATCCTATTTATGAGGCAAAATTTATACTGTTTTTCGTTGATGTTTCTATAACCCTTTAACCACTATTACTTACTTACTGCACTGAAAACATTATTTCGTCAAACGTGGTGGAAAAGTCGTCAAACAGGGGTTATAAATTAGTCATGCAAGTGAATTTCCCCTTATTCGTCGCTTGACGATATTTGCGGGCGCATGACAAACGAAAACAAATGCAGGACAAATTAATTTAATAACTGTACGAATTACAATCTGTGGAGGACGAGTTTGAACGATTGACAAATGCACTTTTCGTTAATTGACAAATGCATATCGTCATGAGCTAAGGTCAAGACGAATTAATGTACGCATGACAAACTATGTTGACAAACTTCTTTGAGCACGACTAACCATACCTGAGAACTGACGAATTTGCATGACGAATTATATCGAATATAACGGGTTTCTGTACCTTCAAGAAGTGGCGTGGCGTTTTATTCTCGAGTCGATTGCACAGGAGGACAATTAGCCACAACACATCTTTCGATTCGGATAGAACAACTCTTTAATTCCAGGTTAGGTTTGTGCCTAGCTTATCATCACATTCCGACCAGACCGCATTGGATTCGGGGGCTGACAGAACAACACTACTGGACTCAGAATTCCCATACACATACTTAAGCTTACTCATCATACTTCATCATCAGATTGTGACCAGACTAGTCCATCTAGATGGACCCCACAAACGAGCGACCTAGGCTCACGCTTCGCGTTCGCTTGCGAGGTCCATCTGGATTGACTAGACCAGACAGCCATTGCCAAACCTGCAAGCAGAACCTGAGTGTTTCGTCTCGTTAATTTCACATGGATTGAGCCACACCTAAATGGAATTAGTCTACCGAAAACAAAACCTCTTAAAAAACTAGTGTCACTTGACAAATTAAGTGACAAATTATTATTCTTGCATGACAAATTAATTTTTGTGCATGACAAATTATTTTTTTCCAGTGACAAACTAATTTTTCAGCATGACTAATTGTCATGAGAAAGTCGTCATACTAGACCGTTTTTCATGACTAATTATAATTCGTCGTTCAATACTTGTATGACGAATTCCACGACAAATTATAGTTTGTCATACTAGACCATTTTCATGACAAATTATTATTTGTCAAATGACGAAACAAAATTTTCAGTGTGTAGATACTGTAGACAAACTACTTGTTAATGAGTCGGATTAGATTTCTACATCATGTTATGACTGTTTTCATGTGGTGACTTAACTGACATAGTTTATAATTTGTTGGATGCAATTATTTTCTAGGAACGTACGCCATTGCATTACGCTGCCCAAAATGGTGATGTAAAGCTGTGTGCATTACTGATCGAAATTTTGTTCTTCGAATATTAGTACAAATAATTAACACAGTTAAGAGAAAATGAAATTATCTAACAATGAATAAAAAAGTCACCTACAAGGTCAAATGCGACACTATGATTAAGAAATTGACATGAGAGATTTGTATGCATTTGTATCTTATAAGTATAAGTTCATTTCATTTCATTTATTTGTTTCATCTCATCATACACAAGAAAATATATATAATGTATGTAAGTAAGTATAAAAATACAATGTGTAATTTTGTATTTTAAATATATTTGAGAATAATATAATCTACGACGATTCATACAAGTGTATGCGAGATATGGATGCCTCCGAAAACGCTAACCGTGTGGGCGGAGGCACCCAGTTTACAAAATTAGAACATATTATAAATGATATAACTGGAATCAAATTGTAAGTTGCATACATTGAGGTTAGAATTACAGAGAAAGAAAAAACAAAACAAACACAAAAAGCAACCTTAAAACCATGCAATGAACAGAGAAGCATAAATCAAATACATATATTACATGTGAGGGTGGTAGGTAACACAGACGTGTATCTGTATAGTAAACAGTCAACATTTTTGAATGAGCGGTTTACTTACTTACAGTTCATTCTACATTTAGTAGCCTGATCTCCGTGTGATCTATTCTAAATTAACGGTTTTAAATGAACTACAGGAGGAATTTAGAAATCAGGTACGATTTCAATAATTATCAGCATTATTAGAAAAAATATAAAAAAAAAGAATATAAGTCATGAGCTTGCTTGCAATGTACCTCTAATTTATTCTAAACGACAATTATCAGGCTTTACCTATCACGTGCTCCTCCATAATTACATAGTCAGCGCTGAACAATCATACAATTTTTATAGGCCTAATTGCAGATCTGCGAGTCAGCGATTTTAAACAAAAGGGAATATGACCACAAGGCCTAATGGTTACTCATACAAGTTACTCCATCATTACATATTTGTTTTTCTTTTCTTATTGAATTTCAATGATGAATATTATTGGACACAACAGTTTCGATCGTGGTTTTTTCCCCTAGTGCTTTCTCAGAGTCACACTATTGCTCAGAGTTAATGCAGACGCCAAGACAGTCCCCTGGGGGACAGTCCATACCGGGGTCCATACCCGCATTTTAGGAGTATTTGGGTATTTTAGGGCATTAAAGACCGAATAAAAATTGCTTTAATAATAAGAAGTGGTCTTAATTGTAACTTAACCTTAATAGATAGAAAATAATTTAAATATAAAATTAATGTGAAATTGGTGATAAATTTTAAGGGAAATTCCTGGTCATCATTAAGTTTGAAAAAAAATTTATCCTTCAAAATACCTTTGCAGAAAAAATCATTCCTAAATCATTCTTGATTCTCTGTAATATTGAATGATTCATTTTACACTCAAGTTCAAACAAGAAAAAGTATTTTACATCCCTTTTTCGGGACCTTTTTACCTACAAACATAAAAAATATGAAACCAGGGTATGAATATTAAACGGGTATGAACTGTCTCGGCTATTAAATGTCCAGATTCAAAATATCACCCCTCAAGCTATACTTACCACTATATTTACCATTTGAATTTACTCGCACGCCCTGGTTTGTAATAATAAACTCCCGCATTGGGAAATATAATATTATAATGGGCCTCCCATCCCCTGTATTGAAACTGCAAGAGCTATTAGCAATCTATTAGGCTTACGTTGTAGTTAAAGACAATAGCTTTCGTCGTTGGATGGACTCTTTGGAGCGTGCGATAGAAGATAACAGTGCTAAAATCATCACTGTTTTCAATGAAAACTACCTTAGCGCCTTGCTCTCGCAAAGTATGAATTAGCAATGATTATAGCAATTATTTCCATGTGCCTTACACGAGGTCTGGCCCGAGGAGCTCCGGGGTCTGGCCCGATCAGCCGAACTTTCACGCATAGACCACGTTTTAACTAGACGAAAAATACATGGGAAAAATGTGAATATTTCTCAGATTTCAGTCTGTGCAACATTAAATTAAAGGTTTCATTTGAAAATAGACATCGTATTCTAAACATTTTCTTCATAAATAAAATGTTGCGCAGAACCGATTTTGACATTTATTTGGTTAAATTTGCCATAGAGAACTTAGAAAATGGCGAAAAGATTGAAGTAAAGTGAATGGAAATAAAATTATCTTTTCAGCTTCTTGTCAGTGAATTATTTAGTATAAAGTTCTACAAACATAATTCGGTCATTTTTTCAGCATGTAATGCTTTAGTTTGTTCGTGAAAAAATAAAACATGAAAAATGCATCAGTCGGTTTTTTCCGAAACTGAAACCGGAAGTAGCTTCAACATGACAAAATTTGCCTAAAGTATAGAATTAAACGCCGCGAAAAACGTTTCTAGTTATTAACCTTCCAGGGCGGTGTAGTTTTATAAGTAATAAATTTTATGATGATGACAATAATAATTAAAACTATGAATAAAAAATCCAGGCATGAACAGCCTGATTTTGTGACACAATAATGAAACTTTGAGTATTTTTATTACTGACTATACTTCCTCATTTTCTCTTTGCTGAATGAGGACTGTATTTAGGTTGTAATAATATAGTAGGCCTATCAAAAACCATATAGGCTATATTTTCATCAATTTTGACTATACATCAAAAATTTATCTGATCTGACAAGTCATGCAATGAGAGTTATCGTATACCAAATTGATACCAAAAATGCATATAGTTGCTAAGAAATTGACTTCACATTTTCCCGATATTAAAATATTACGACTAGACTGACTAGAGAGGATTGATTATAATGTGGATCATGCGTACTTGGATGGGGCCCATCATTGGCCTGTTGCTGAATATTGCAGCGGTCATAAAATGCGATGGTAAGTAATTTACTATCTTACTTTCTTTGATTTTTATTAAATGTTGAAATTTTGCTCCCGGAACGTTAGTGTGCCGATGGGTGGGTTGGTTGCCCGATTGAATATTCAATCGAAAAGATTTATTTTTCATTCTTGTGCTGTCCTGGATTAGGGACAAATCTTTTGCCACTGAATATTCAATCATTTTTGATTGATTTATGATTATTTTTTGAGTGATTTTCAACTTTTTTGGATTAGTTTTCATTTATTGTTTATTTGAAATGTGCAACAAACTTTTCCATCGAAAGGATTAATTTCCATTGATTTCAATCTCTTGCCGACTGAAATTAGGGACAAATCCAGTCGGATTGGTAAAAAAGATTGAAATTTTTCACCATAAATTTCAATTTAGCCATATGCAACATATGTAACCTGGCAACACATAATGAGTAATGAGTTAATGGTAAATTCAGTCTAATAAAGCAGTTTATTAAGTCAATTTTACGTCAATCAAAAGGTATTTGTCAATCTTTTTAGATTGATATAGGCCACCAATCGCTAAAAGATTGAAAAATGTCAATCGGGCAATTTAAGGTGTTTGGTCCATGGGAGATCCGCTAGAGCAATTTTTGTATAAATCGGCATGAATGATATTTTATCGATGTAGAACCGATTTTTAAAATAAAAATTGGGGGGTACGGGACTCGTTTTTGCATGAGAGTCTGTTTAAAAACACCATTTTTGGAGGTTTGGGGGACAAATTAGTACAGGGGTCTATGGGAAATGTGGCAAAAGTGAAATTATTTAGTGTTGATTCAAAAAATCTGCTCGAGTAATTTTATTAATTTTTTTATAAAAGTTGCGCACAAGTATGTTCTTTCAAATAAAAAAATAAAATTGGGGGTCACGGACCTAATTTTCCAGAAAAATACTAAATTATGGCCATTTTTAGCTTCAAAACACTACTCAGAGAATATGCGCATGCGTATTGCGGGACTTACCAACTCGGAAACTGGCGCGTACTGGTACGCGTGAACGGCGCGTGGACCAAACACCTTAAGAGAGTAGGTGCTATTGATTGGGTGGGTTTGTGGGTGGGTGTTTCTGTTGTAAGTTGGAACCGTCAGTGCAAGTTTTGATTTATTGAAGCGAAACGCAGGGTAGGCATATTAACCCTGTCAGCCCGGAGTTATATCATTTTCCTCTATTTGATGTCCTACCGAATGAACTCAATTATTTTTAGTATTGTAGAATTTGTATTTCAATTCACCTCAGAGTAAAAAGGCACTGAGACCTACACGTTAGGCAAAATGATTTGTTCTCGGGGATTTGTTTTCTTTATGACCTTTTGACCTCATTTGACCCAATATGGTCGCCAATAGGCCTATGGCCACGAAATCATCTATTTTGGACCATTGCTAAAATCTCAGTAAATCTCTGATGTAGGCCTACACTCTTAAAAAGAAAGCATCAAATTGATCCGATAAAGTATCAAATCATGAGCTAAGTTTTCCGGATCAATTTTGATCCAAATTCTCCTCAAATTTGATCCGTTTTGGATCAAAAAAGAGTGTGTTTGATCCGAAAAGGATCAATTTTGAGGAGAACTTGGATCAAAATTGATCCGGAAAAGGGTAAGCTCATACATATTTGATACTTTATCGGATCAATTTGATCCTTTCTTTTTTAAGACTGTAGTTCAGTGGTTCTTTTTTATTTCAGCTCCTTACTATAAGGTTTAGGCCTATTACCGGGTATATATTCACCGCATGCGCAACGAGCGAAGTTCTTGTAACCATTCTGAATAAATTATGCATGAAATTTAGTGAGTGGATGAGGATAGTCATACGCACGGGTCAATACTAAGGTTTCTGTCGACATGCCCTATATCGACATTTATGTCGACATAAAGCATATCTCGACGTGTCGACAGGAAATCTTATTTGTCGACAAAACTGGCAAGTAAAATTCCATAACAACTACATTAGACAAACAGGAAAACGGTTTTTTAACTCGTTTTTATAGTTATTACGATGGTTCATAACAAAAGCGTTAAAAAAATATCAATTTTATAATCAATTATATCATCCATATTGTAGTACGCAGAAAAACTAGCACATTACTACTATAGATAAAACGGGGCATTAAGCTTATGCAAAAGCAAATAATTTCGTTTAGTACCCGCAAAAAACAAGTCTTTGATATCAACTTTATGTCGACACATATGTCGATGTCGACAACAAATTACTAGTATTGCAACATGTCGACAGGAACAGTCTCGACAGGAACCTTAGTCAATACGCATCTTTTCATAAAACTGCACTCACTCCCAACTCGTGCAATGAGCCCGTTTCGTTGATCATGTTGATTATCACTTTTCAAAAAGTGACAATCAACTAAACGAAGTTCTCACAACCGTTCTGAATAAATTATGAAATTCAATTTGAGTGTAAATGATAATCAAAAGTTGTCACTCACTCCCAACCCAGCGGGCACAAGTTGAAATTTCAACGTTGAATCAACGTTGAAGTTTCTGCTCGACCATTTTGTAACGTTAAATCAACGTTGAAATTTCAACTCAACCATTTTTCAACGATCATGAGGTTGAAGTTTCAAGTCAACCATGTTTTCAATCTCTTTTCAACTTAATGCAGAACTTATCAAATCGTAAAGGTGTGTTAGACTTGAGTGCGGCAAGTTACGTTATGGAATCCCGCAAGGATCTATTGTAGGTCCCCAGCTATTTACCATCTATTCCATTCCATTTGGACGTATTATTCGGAAGCATAGCTTTCTTTCTTTCGTTATGTCGGTAGTACATATAAATGCATTTCACCAACTTTGACGAACAACCATACAAACTAGACTTGAAGTTGAATTTTTTGACCGAAACGGAGTTGGGAACAATCAGGGGTAGAATACCCTACTCTTCGCGATACTGACTGTGATTACATGTACTGTAGGTATGACTCTTCTGTACATGGGACCGACGGCTTTTAATACGTACCCTCCGAAGGACGACAATCTCTCATGAAATATTCACCCAACTCTAAATACTTCATGTAAGGGGCGGAGAAGATCGAATATCTGACCAAATGCTCCCACCAAGTCAGACAAACATCTTAGCAAAGATTCCGAGATTCCATTCTGGCAAGGCAACCCTCACCGGGAATCGAACCCGGGCCCAATGCGTGCCAGGCGAGATTGCTAACCACTACACTA
>JXSR01S000231.1:3159-14691 GCA_000969725.1 Ophiothrix spiculata
ATTATATTTTGAAATACTAACTTGAAGAAAAAACCCCACTGCAGATGCTTCCTCTTTCTTACATATGTTTGACGTTGCATTAGATAATTCGATAACTGTTTGACAATTCGATTTCAGAACATTAAATAAACTGTTCGATAATTGTATGTCAAAAACAATAAAAAACGTGTAAATGTTACATCATTTTTATTATTAAAATGCAGATGAAGTCAATAAGCATAACTATAAGAATGTTGCTCACCTTAACAAAAATGTCACATACAAAAGTCGCGTTATACTATTTCAGACAGTAACACAATTAGTGTTGTGTACTTGAAAACGCCAAACGTCGTGTTGAAAACAGATATTTGTTACCGATACTAACAGTTTAGGTCACAATCGCCAAAGTACCAAATGAAGGTGGTTGTATATATGTGACCCGTCATATCGAAAGGTACCTTAATACCGGCATAGTAAAATACGAGATACAGGCCATTGAAGCTGAGCATAGTCAATAATCACGTCCAAGGTCGAATTTCTAATTTCATCAGAAACGTTATCTTTGAAATGTATTCTATCATATTAATCAGGTTCCAACATCCAAAACATAAGACAGCTGTTTTAAAAACGGAGATAAAAATCATTTCTCCATTCACGTTTAACCAGTACAGAAACTTAAAACTTGATTTTCTCAGAACTTTAGTTTTCGGAATCAGCCCGATACCTTTTACCAATTTGGATGTAACTTTGTAATCGAACATCCAATAACCAAAAGCAAGGTGTCATTTTAAAGCTGAAGATATAATCGTTCAGATGAGACCAAAAAAATCAATTTAATTTTGTCGACCTTAAGGTACCTTTCGATATGACGGGTCACATATGCACTCGTGATAACTGTGTTTTTTTTTTGCTCCTTGACTGTTCTTGGTGGTGACTCTTTGGAGGAAAATTAAGTTTTACCGAAGCCAAAAACGCCAAAGAGAAATATATAATGTTGTTGTTGTTGTGTTTGTTTGTTGTTTGCAAACGTTGCACTTCCAGCAACTTATAATTTAGAATTCATGTTCCGCTAAAACCGCATTCGTAATTCTTAATAAGAAAAAGATTCGCCAAGTGCCTGCATAATTTGATAATATTATTGGGAATACGCTATACTGTCACAAATGTATACGTTTTATTCATTTATAGATCCTCCTTCTAATATACAAATAAAAATAGCTTCATGGATAAGAGACCGAGGAAGCTGAACAAATGGATGGGAAGAATACACATCTCTGGTGATGTCTAATAGGTTTTATCATCGATTGGGAATTTCCAGGGTATTCTTCCTCTTTATTCTTAGCTGTACATGCTTCATTTACATTAGTTAATAGTACATTATCTGTGTAGATAAACTATGTATTAATTCTCTGGTAATGCTTAGGCCACATATATTATATACCCTATAAACCTTGAAGTATGCAACAAGCAATCAGACTCTGTTACAAGATCCAGAGCTAATCCCTTGTATTTTACAACATTGTGAAGTGTTGTTTTTGTATTGTGTAAGAGACTAGTAATGATTGATTAGGATTGATTAAGACCAAATCACTTGCGTATTAATATTTTTCACATGAATTGTTCATGATTTTGGGCTAATTTTGTTGCTTACATGTGGACAAACATCGAATACATTTCATTTCTATATTCATCAAGATTTGGTATGATGTTATAATTCGAGAAATACGGATTAATTTACTTCCTCGTATGGTCATATTGGTGTATGTGTGTAAATCGGCTGCTTATTGCATACTTCAAGATTTACAGAGACTAGAAATAGTTTTTGGCCGAGCTCTGGTCAAGCTGACACGCAACAGCATACAAAACTACACGACACACAGGCGTTATTATATACTCCATATCTATGGTTTCGGTCACATGTAGAAAGAGTATTCGTCCGGGCATTGGCAGATACGCTTTAAAAATGTCAGAGCTCGCTCACAACTCATCGTACTTTCAGGAAGATTTAAAGAGCGACGTACTTTTCAACATATTTTTTTTTTTATTTTTGATAACAAATCGCCCAGTGCACGTAACAATCCCGACTGACCGAGCTCCGCCCGTAGTTAGATACATACACTTAAATTTTGGGTTGCTGAATGCAAATACATTCTGTACAATACAAAGGAGATTAATTGGTACGATCCATTAAGATAAATTAATCAAGTTCAACACAAGCGAAACGTTACCAAACTTATTTATTATATTATATTATATTTGACATATTATAAAGATAAACATTCTAAATAACTTTTTATATTAATTTTTTTTTTTTAATCCCTACTGAAACCTTAATCAGAAAATTCCCCACTGTCAAATCAAAAAATAATATAAGAGGTACATGTAAATCTCTGTTTTCCCAAGGCATTTTTGCAAAATAGAGTTGGATTTCAACGATTATTCTACTTTTTACTATATAGGTTCAATTAAAAATTGCGAATGAACCAAATCAAATAGAGGATCAACTAAGTTCTTTGCCATGGGAATTTGAACGCATCGACGATGCTTTTTGAGTTAAAGGACGTATATAATCTTGGTTTTTTTTGCAATTGTTCTAGAAACACAATTCTTTTTGACTTTTCAATAAATGTTTTCTTTTTTTAATTGGTGGCTGTCAATTTCTGTTATAAAACTCCTAAGCCCTTATAAAAGCGAAAAATAAAATAATCTCTGATTTAACAAATACTAAGTGATAATCTCCTGACTGTC
Source organism: Ophiothrix spiculata (assembly GCA_000969725.1). NCBI lineage: Eukaryota > Metazoa > Echinodermata > Ophiuroidea > Amphilepidida > Ophiotrichidae > Ophiothrix > Ophiothrix spiculata. Next base: position 5,887 of record JXSR01S000231.1, read on the forward strand.
AGAATTGATAAATGTAAATGTTTGATTTACTGGATTAAATTTGAGCAATTTAGAAATGTGTTTTCATCCATCTTTTCGTGTAACAACGTTTCGTACGAAAGAATCAAGATATATCAAATGCTTGTAAAACTTTAACTCTTGTTATACGGAGCAATTTTTACAAACATGATACGGAGGGGGGTTATAGCGAATCCCCCTGACCCCTGTATGTGGTACCAATGGATAGGTATCAGTTACCTCTTTTTCATTGATACCAAGATCAAGATTTTTAGAATCAAGGTGTTACATCCCCCCCCCGACCACCGAAGTTTGTTAGCGGTACCAAAAAAATCGGTAGGGGTTTGATGCAACCCCCCCCCCCCCCCAACCCTTTCGTAGAACTAGGGTTAAATATATGATATTGTGTTGAAAGTAACACATTGTAAATGGGACTGGTGATACTAGCGTTTCCTTGTGTTCTACATCGTATAAATATGAGTAAAGTAATCTCCGACATTTGTGGTCGGTATTAAAGTAAAATCGTAAAACGTAACATATTTATTGTGTACTTTGATCTAAGATTTAGGCAATGCACAGGTAAACAAGGAAGCTTCAAACCACATCAGATGTTGGTGTGATTATCAAGGATTAGCATAGACCCATGACAAAAGATTAATAATTGAGCAAACATTGTGCGATTTGACAATCATTATATCAGTTATACCGGTACTAATATAGATTCCACAGCACTAATTGATCTACCCCGCACCACCCTATGGCTCATTGGCGCTGACATTTCATGAAGCACAATTTCATGACGCACCGGTTGCACTAAAGTGTTTCAAAAGTAGTTGAAATGTAGGTTTAGCGTCTTAATTTTGTTTTAGATATTTACTTTGGATGTCAGTCAACAAATATTGATGCAAAAATCTCAGTTTTTCTCCGATATAAGCTCATATTTGATAATTTTTCCTCTAAATCGACACCCGCAAAAATGGTCTAGAAATCATCCAAAACACGAGCTGTCGTTTAACATGTTAAATTTGTAGGGAAAATTGAGCTGCTTAACCCCAATTAATATGCTTGTCAAATGATAGAAAATATCTTTTTATTCCAGAAAATCAATGGTTTTATTGCATTTCAAAACATAAATGTTACATTTTAGGGTAAAAAAGACACAATATTTGCATGTAAAACAATAGGAATACCAATTAGAGCTGTGCAACTTTCTAGTATCTACGAAAACAAATGTTGTTTTATAAATTGAAGAGTGTATATTTCTAAATAATTCAACATCATATGAAAGACTTGACTAGTATCTATGTTGTAGATACAGTATTTAAATATACCTTTACCATTAAAAAAGAGCATAGAGCAAAGTCAGAAATCAGTATTTTGAAGTATATGGTAAGGGTTAACCAAAAGTATTGCAAAATTTGCAAAAATATAAAACAACTTTAACTCTGAAAGTGCTATATATTGTTTTGTAGAAGAACTTATATATATTAGGAAACCACTTTACATGTAAAAAAAAGAACATAATCAGGTTGGAATTAATAGACTACGAATGTTGTTTGTATATAAAGACATGCTTATTTAAGGTAACTGAAGAAAACAACATTGATCAATATACACATGTATATTTTCAATATGTTTTTAAATATAAGTTTCTACACAGTGGATTTCCGGCCACATCATTCGATAATAGATTAGATATCATTAATCGGAATACTTCTACATCATTTTTTATGACTAAATTTATGATAACTGATTTATTAAATGATTGTTTATCAAGTAAACATATGCATACACAACTCTAAAGGGGTATCTTTAAATATGCTCCGAAAAAGCATTCTATAAAAAGGGGTAAATTTTTAAAAAGCTCTGTAAATAACATAAACAAAATACCTGCTTCTAAAAAGTCCAGAAGCGGGTTTCAACATTTTGTTGAACAGAACGCTATTGTTGAAGTCTAATGTAAGAATAAACATAATGGCCCGTATTCACAAAAGGGGAATAACGTTATTCCAGGAATAACGTTATTTTCATTCCGTTGATGTCGTCACATGGTATTCGCAAACAAAGAATAAAATCATTCCTTGGACTAATTATTCTAGGCTTTGTCAAATTCAACTTAGTTCAGGACTGTGGGCTATCTCTATTCCGAGAATGAGAAATTCAGGATTAAAGTTATTCCTGGATTCACTTTTGTGAATACGGGGCAATGGTTTTACTGCACGGACAAATACACTCCATCAAAAATGTGTCTTTAGTTCAATGACCTACCTGATCTTTTTATTCTTATCTTAAAATCAGTGTGTTTGTACTTAGCATGACTTGTATTTTGTACACGCAACAATATTTCAAAGAGCTACCTGATTTTGTGGTTGCCTTATTTCATTCAATTTTTACGCTATCTGATGAATATCCATCTTTGCTGAAACCGAATCGATTTTGATTTACTAAAAAAATAAAAACACTGTTTTTGTAATTTATTTAAGTAGGTCCGATATGGGGCCCAAAACGAAGTCTAATAATAATATAAACTCGGGCAATATAAGCTATATTTCAGCAATTCTTTTAGGATTTCTTCAATCTAAATTGTTCATGTTTGGTTTGATAACTTAAGCTCCTGTTTGTGATACTAAATTTCCCATGGGTGAAACTCAGATTGCTTCAAGCATGTTCACGACAATAGTTATTATATCTACTTTAGCCATAAATATAGATCATACTTAATATGAGTATGAAGCACAAATAATCCACATCCATCACAGGTGTTGCCTGATGGCTCCCTGTATAGGATATTGAAACACTTCATAATGTCAAGACGACATATTAGTTTGAGAGCGAAAAGGATAGTTATATTTGAATTCGTAGAGAAACCAGAGAAAAAACTGATTTATATGCAATAGTGATATAATATAATAATGATAATATTATCATCCTGGGATTATCATTGTGTATGTTACAATACAAAGTGGCATTAACCTAACCTAACATAACATAACATAACATACCATAACATAACATAACATAACATAACATAACATAACATAAAACAGATATATATTATACGAAACTGTCAAACCTAATTCAATTTACTGGTTTTGAATAAGAAATCTATTATTTTGATTTGTCAACAAACCTGATGAACTTATTTAAGGATATATATATACTATTTGGCGACGAAAAAAACAACCCTGTTTTAGGTCCCGCCGAACTATAAATTGCCGTTTTAACATTCTGGCTTTAAATATAATATAATTGATATTGGAAAATAAATAAATAAAGACTCCCACGTCGAACAAATGGCTCCTGCGCAAATACGAAATACGCAAGTGTAATTAAAAACTGTGTGCACAAGCGCTGGAGTTTCAGCTTTTGCTTGACACCCAATCTTTGACAATTGACTGAGAAACACTGAAGTTTTGAACATTTAAAACCCTCAATGTCGTTTTGTAAAAGTTGCTAATTTCATTTTTCACACCGTACAAAACAAGTAACACAAGACTAAGGATCAATATGAGGTTAATGAGTTTGGTCACAGAAGCGCGCGATTCTTTTCGAAAGCATGCGTCATGGGGTTCCAAGCATCATTCGTAGTTTTTATCTATATTTAAAATCAAGGGAAAAAACATCAATTAACATTACCCTGAAAAATAAATCTTAATATTCAGACATACCGTAGATCCAGGTCTATTCTTTCGTGCAAGATTCATTTGTTACAATGTTTCAGGTGGCTTTGTCATCCCATGGTGGCCATTTTTACCAAAATCCTGATTTGTCCGATTTGTCATAATAACGTAACGCCTTTTTATGATCTTGGTATCATTGGATAGGGGAGGACCATACCTATCTATTAGTAGCAAAACCAAGTTCATAGGGGGTTCCGTTCTAAAAAATTAGGGGGGGGGGGGCTTGGGTAGACGTGTTTCAAAAAATAGCCTGGGTAGACGATGGTTAAACTGCACATACAATGATATAACTTGATAGTGAAATTTTCCTTATAACCGTATAACACACTGAAGTGTCAAAATAGTGTGAAATGTCAAAACCTATACAAGAGAAGTCAAGAAGTACAAGAAGCATAAGGCGACACACCACAATAGAGCTTTCCATTGACATACTGTACAAAATGGCTTCCTAAAAACACCCGAGAACTCAATAATAAACCAACTGGTTGCTTCAACACTGCCTTTTCTCAGATAATTATGGTCTCTTCTAACACAAATTGACACCTTCAAGGCAAAAATTTCAATTTTACCAAATTAGTCTGGAGATCAAAAATGGCATCAGAGCATCTTTAAATAAACCTAACTCTATGATTAGAACAAAACATTGACCAAACATATTGCCCTTCCATACGTTTTGAAGTCCTGTTTTCAGAAGGGCAGTCATTTTTGCCTATTTTAGAAATGCCGGATTGCGAGTGCTAGTTATTTAGTGTAGTGCGCCCATAACGAAAGAACAACATGTTCACTATCAAAAATGTCGCTTCTGACAATTTCAAGAAGAAGACGTGATTATTGCGGTTTTATGGTTGTCGATAGGGAAAAACACACTCTCTATAGCACAAAAAACGAAATATCTATTATAATAAGCAAGATCAAGATAGCTCCGGAAACTCTATAGTACAGTATGTGCCAATAAAACAAAACAAAACAAAAAATATCTGACAACAACAATATTACGAACATAAGCGAACGTTTTTTATCATCAAGTCATCAATGATATCAAAATAAAGCTTCCTGCCTTTATTATGTTTTTTACTTCATTTAAGTTTATAATTCCTGTCCGGAGATACAGCGCATAAGTTGGAAATGGAGCACAAATTTCAATTTGGTCCGATTTGGGAAACTCAGATGAAGTATGTTAATCAACCTGTTGGGTGATATGCAAATATAAAATGAGCACCTTTAAATGATTTAATTCATTTTTCGCTCTAACTGAACCATCTATTTTCCACTGCATGGCCATACTGAGCAAAATCCTCTAGCCAAGCCACAGGCTAAGTATCTGAATACCTCCCTGACGGTCGGCTTGAGCGGTGAGGTTGTGGCGCCACAACCTCGATGCTTAGTCACAAAATTGATTTGGTCACTATACATTTATACCGTATTGTTCAGATGAATTGCTAGACAGAGAGGACATTGATCAGTGGAGAGGGTTAGTAGTAAGGGTTAGTAGAGGGATCAGTTACATGTTGAAAATCCAAGTTATGTGAACTTTCATTAAGTGCTGAAAGACAGTAATCTCAGTACACTATTTTTGTAACGCGTCTATCTATCTAAAAGAGGTACTGTTTTCCCATGTTATCATTAAAATGATATTAAGATGATGTAAAGAGATTACCTAAATGCGTTTGCTAGGTTTCCTTTGAGTTGTTGAAAAATTGAGTGTTGCATCACCCCCACCCCCTTGTAGACGATACATACATGTTGGTACGTAGATGCAATATATCTATTGCATAATCTTTAATAACTGGAAAACGACATAGGCCCGTATTCACAAAAGTTATTCCAGGAATAACTTTATTCCTGGATTTTTCATTCTTGAAATAGAGATGGTTCAGAGCCAAGAGCTAATTTAGATCAAAGAATACTTTGGTTAGATTTAATACAGCTTGGGATAACTAGTCTGTGGAATAGCTTTATTCTTCATTTGTGACTACAATATGGCATCACCAATGGAAGAAATAAAAGGTTATTCCACTTTAGTGAATACGGGCCATATTGACTATTGCACATAGCTTTTCAAAGAAGACACGCAGATTACACCGAGTGTATTAATAATTTGCGATTTTCCGTCTTTATGAATACATTATGTCACAAAATCCGCTTTATCTGTGCATATCCTCCGTCTAATAAACAAAACTTCTGTCAATGAGAGACTAAGGAAGCTGAACAATTGAATGTGTAGAATACATCTCACTCTCTAGCGATATTTAAAAGGTTTTACCATCGATTGTGATGTTTCCTGGGGTTTCTTCCTCCTTTACTTTGAGTTTACACTCTTAGAAAGGAAAGATCAAATATGAGACAAAAATGATCAATTTTGATCCTTTTTGGTATCAAATATGAGCTTACCTTTAAGGATCAAAGTGATCCAAAAATAAGGATCACAATTCTTGATCCGAAAAAAGGATCAAATATTTCTTATAAAAAAGATCTGCCTAAAAATATCTCACTGAAAGGACCCTAGCAGGGTTTGAACCCACGCCGCACGCACATCATGTAATTACGAGACCAACGCTCTAACCACTCGGCCACGTTACAGGCAGCTGTCAAGTGTGGTGAAATCATCGTATTTATACCATTGTATACATTCCCGGCTATGTAGTGGAAATGGGGTGTACGCAAATATGAAACAAAAGATCACGTTAGATCCAAACGCGGTATCAAATATATCAAAATATATCCTTTCCGTATCAAAGTATTCCAGAAATACGGATCAAAACTTTGATATTGTAATCAAAAAGGATCAAAATAAAATGATCCTAAAACCGGATCAAAAATGATCCTGGTGAATTTGATCCATTTGTATATATTGATCCGAAAAAGGATCAAAACGATCCACGTTGGATCAAAAGTGATCCTTAAAGGATCAAAATAAAATGATCCGGAAAACTACTCGTATATTTGATCCCGGCCTTCTAAGAGTGTATCTGGTATGCTTCAGTTACTTTGTACTTGTGCATAATAACTACCCGTAGTCATTCTCTTGGGAAGGTAAATCAGGGCTCATCGTATCTATAATAGTCTGTATGCCCGATTGAAATCAAAGAAAATGTCAGTTTTTAATATTATACACAAGTGATTTTTTCATTGTTCCAAGAAGTTGTTAACATAATCTAATCAATCATACCTTTAAAATACAAAGTCGTGCTTCACAAGTTCAAGACTAAAGGCCATGTGGCGTTCCGTGACGTTTCGATTTGTGAGACTAGGTCTATTCAGATTTGTAGTTTATATCATCGTTCATCTCAAACAATAAAAGGTTCAACATTTTAACTAATCGTACCCCCGTCCCATTTTTTGACAATAGCTTGAAAAACGTACATTCCTATGGTAAAACTAGTGATGCGTTCATTTTTTGTAAACAGTTTTGATATTTTGCAATTTCTTTGAGGTTTTTTTTTTTGTAATCTGGTATAATGATACTTCATTTCAACCTCACAGAGACTCACTAGATCATTACTTTGAGTATTGTCATTTTTTAGTCAACAAACAACTGATGAATGTTTTAATTCATCTTATGCAAATAATTATCTTTAAACGCCGAATATTTTCGATGATTTTAATAATCAGAAGTAGTCCTGACATTTTGTTTGTTTTAAGGTATACCACTAATCACTACTCAGGTGAAATTTTTGTCTCGTAAAATGAATCTATGTTATATTGTTGACCATGAGAAGGTTACAAAAAATAACAGTAGTATAAGAAGTACAAAAATATAGTAATCGTCCAAAAACCATACAAACAGGAACATGGCTTTCCGTTTGTGTAGTTGCTCATGTTCAAACACCCTAGAAGGGGCGGGAGCGAAGCCAGCAGCCAGCTAGAATTTGTACTAATTGAAGGATTATTGAGTACGGTTGAAAATGAAATAGAGATTTTTGGGATTTTGAACGTTCTTTTTTGAAATTAAGATAAAAAGGCCTATAATTTTTATAAACACACCTTTGGATGTATTCTACAGAATTCAAAATGTTTGAATCATACTTTTCAGCAACCACGACTTGAAATCCTCTTAAGTAACATGCAACTTCCGCCATTGAGTTCAGTAGCAGCAGTGGGTTCAATATGCTCTTTATATCACTAGTGACAGGGAAGTCTACTCTAATATCAAAAACCATAATTTAAAATGAAATATTCTTTAAAGTCCTTGATTTTCAGTTAACTATAATACGAAACAAAAGGAATACGTGAACCATTATGTAATTCATTTTGATTTAAAAAACTTTTTAGATGTGTCGTTGTTAACAACATCTTCATAGAAATGTTTCGATGGCTTGAATGATGAAGAGTCTTTTGTAAAGTGAAAGTCTAAGATGTATGAACCTCTCTCCCGGGCCCAACAAACAAACCTGTGTCAATAGTATCACCTAATTTCATAAATCAAGTAGTTTATATTTGACCAATTTAAAATGTATTCCATTAACACTTGTCTTACCAATATATTTTTGTAAGGGTTGTTCAGCCAACTTTCAGGTACGAGAAAAACGACTTATTATATTTAAGCCATTTGGTCAATAAAAAGCGACAACACTTCTTTAACAGGTTTTCAATTTCATGAATGTGAGGTCTGATACCTAAACTTGCATTTATATTAGTTAATTCACACTAAAGTCGGTAAAACAAGTTGGGCGTAAGTAGATGTGACCTCATTATTTTAAAAGCTGAAAATTGGCAATTTTGTTTAAAATGTAATAAAATGAAGATTTTTTTTATTCCTAACAGTCAAACAAAGACATGTTTTATTGGAAAAACTCTGAATATTTGCATCCATATCTTCATTTTTTATTTGCAATAATCCCCTTGTAAGAACAGGGGTTCAAAGTCCTATCCTATCTGACAGGTCACGTCGTGAAAACAAATCTAGCGACCAAGTTTTCCTGATATTTACCCGGGAACCACCCAGGATAGACCCGGGAAATGAAAATTAAATTTCGTACTGGATGTTGTTACGACCCAAAACAAGGATCAAGGTCAGAAATAACCTTTCGGGTTCGAGCTAAAAGCAAAGCAAGAATAAATACACTGTAAGTCAGGATTTTATCAAATAAACAAACAATTTATTTACACAAACAATTTAACAGTGTAA
>JXSR01S000231.1:17677-47410 GCA_000969725.1 Ophiothrix spiculata
CCCCCCCTTGGTTAGACGTGTTACAAAAAATGGCTTGGATAGACGAGGGTTAATCTTTAAGACAGACACAAATTATTTTTTGCAACATTTAAAAAAGGTATTATTAAGTGTCACTATTTTCAATTTTGCTTTTAACTTCTTCTCGTTTACTGTTTTAATTCTAACCATTAAAGCACAATAGTGTGTGTTTCTTCACAAATAACTAACAGCCGACATTGTGTCACATACGTTTTAAAAATGAACGACATTCTAGGTTGAATGTGTTTAATTGTAATTGTCAAAACATGTGGATAGAATGACTAGACTAGGTTCTGGAATCATTTAGAGACACTTTTCACTTTTTGGCATCAAACCTTTTCTGTAATTTCAAGTTGTCATGTCTATTTACCGATAGATCGTGATTTTAACATGCTTAACTGTAAATACTTTATATCCAATAAACCCTTGTAGTATGCATATCTCAATCTAATGAAACCCTGTAGTATACATATCTCAAGAGTATATATTTCAGAGAATAGTCAATATGTAGTACAAACTAAACTACTAATACTTTATAAGTATTAAAGGCTTCGTGTTTTAGGTGATATGTCACGTACTTCCTCTAGAGCTATAACTGTGAGGCCCGATAGTGATTATCTAGATCGAAAAATAATAGAAGACTGGGGATATTTATTTATGATTTACTGATTGGGCTCCCTATTGAATAAAGTCCGTGATTAAGTGGAGTAATCAAAAAATCAGAATCAGAAAAGTTTTATCAAACATCGCAAGGACGGATGCTCAGACGATATGCTCGATTACGAGACGTTCATCGCGTTAAATATTTATTTTTAGAGTCTACATTTCTGTATATAAACGTGTATTTTCCTACACCTTTAATTCTTAATTTACAAAATTGTCTACATAATGTCAGAAATGTAAGTCTTTAAATGTTTCAAACCGTATAAATATTCTACAAAAAATAGAGGTGATGTTTCCGTAGGTTAAATTAAATGTCTGCATTAACAAGTTTCACCTCTTTGTTTGTAGGTATAGATGTATCAATCGTATGAAAAAATGCATTTTATCAAAGAAGGCACATACATTACACCCAACGTTGTAATAATTTGCAATTCTAGTCTTCGTGAACACGTCATAAATAAAGATGATCCAATTCTTCAATGTAAAGAACAAATAAAAGTAGCTCTATCGCTTAGAAACTAAGGAAGCTGAACATATGAATGTAAAAAACACATCTTAGTTTCTTGAGATATCTAATAGGTTTTATCATGGTTCTTGAGTTATAGCCCAAAATGTCAATGTCAGGGGTCATGGATTTTGCCCTATGTGAGTCAAAAACTTCAAGAGTGTCCGATTTTGTTCAAACTGGTTTCAAATTCTTCCTCTTTGAAGTGCATCAGATCAGTTGTTGCTATGGTTACAGGACGAGTAACTTTGGTTACAGGCACCAATGTAATGGTAAATATAAATTTTGTTTTGCCTGCTACCTTGGCAACAATTGACCTGTCACACTGCAAACTATTACTGTGTAGACACTTTTGCAAGAGGAACAGTTTGAGACCAGTTTGAACAAAATCGGACACTTTTGAAATATTGGACTGCCATAGGGCAAAAAAGTAAAAGTATACTTTTTCTGCATCCCCGTGATGAGAGATGATGTTGGTGTGGTTTTGAACAAGATTTGACCAATTTTGAAATTTCACCTCTAGCTTTGGCAGTCATTTTGTTTTAGGCTAAAAAAAAAGAACTCTGTCTCAGCTTACTTAAGGTCAAACCCTAAGCGCTTTGCGTTTTGTTTTTTAATTATTATTAAAAAAGGGCTACGTGGATGCGGAAATACCCCCTATTTTTTTTTTATTTCATTTTTCGGTCACTATTTTTTTTCGCGGCCGCTTCGCGGCTGTTTATTTATTTTGGTTTTCCATTAGTAGGAAAAAAAGCTATGCCCGCGGGAAGCTGAGACAGACTATTTTTTTCCTTTGGCCTTATGCAAATTAACCAAATTTGACAAGCTAAAATGTTCCTACATTTTGAATGTGTTGTTTTGGAGAAGTGTTTATTTCAACCAAAATATCTTGTGTTGCAGTTTTGTCCATGTACCCCAATGAAATGTCATCCATTGACTAGTCTACTTGGTGCTCAAAGACATTCGCTCTCAGACCAAAGTTGCGCGCTTTATCGAAAAATAAGTCTTTAACATGCACTATCCCTAATCAAAATTATACTTACAAATTTGCCATAAAAAAGCGTGCTTGATTTTTTCAAACAATACAAAGATTAAATTGAACGATCTCTTCAGATGAATTGAGCGAGTCTCCTAAGAGGACTTTACTGTACTTATTTGAATTCCATAAGGAGATTGTTGGAGATCGGAAGAAAATTGTCTAAATAACCTTAAACAACAAATATTGTAATCCCCAGCCAAACTAGTATTAGAAAAGTCACCACTGTTAATTCCAAAATAATATACATGTAAATCTTTGCATTCCCAGGACATCTATGCAAAATACAGGTGGATTTCAACGGATATTTTCATTTCAGTATATTGTAAAAAGTCAATTAAAAAAGTCAACTGCGAATGGATCAAATCAAATTGAGGATCAACTAATTCCCTAGACAAAGGGACATTTAAAAGCAATAACGACTGTTATTGAGTTAAAACGAAGACGTATATCATAATGTTTTTTATGCATTTGTTCCAGAAACATACTTAGGGCTGTTTGACAAATTTTCAAAAAAAAGATAAAAATCAAAAATTTGAGAAACCCTTCTTAGACATTTGTTTCTAAATTCCAAAAAGTTATAAAGTTCAAAATTTCACGAATGCAATTTTTTTAGGCTTTCCATAAATTTTGTGGGTATTTTTTGCCAAAATCGACGTTTTTGGTCAAAAACCGTTATCACCAATATGTTTAGGGTAAAAATCCACTTCTAAAATTGTATACTTTTATATGGTTTATGCAATTAGTTTGAGAGTTCGAGTACAAAAACAAATGCTAGTTGAAGGTCTACCCCAGCCTTAAAAAAGTGGGACACTTTTTTGGTAACTTGCTTTAAACATTGATCAAAATATACATATTAATCAATTCATGGGTGTTTTTGGCTTAAAATAGCCCTAAAACTTTAGGACGTCAAACCAATTTATGATACCAAAAACAATGATGAATTTAATTATCCAGGAATGTTGTTTTCTTTTTTTTATGGACAGCGAAATAGCCTTGTAAATGAAGTGTAATAATCATGGGAGACAATGGTCATATGCCCATACCTAACCTAACACTGTAACTATAAGACCAAAAGCACAGGATTTAGCTTTGCCGTCAGAAGTTATTCGTTTGATCTTATATTTTGATCTTCACTTTAGCGAAAAAAATGTTAGGTTCAATCAACATGTGGAACCATCCCGAGAACCTTGCAATCTTTGCACAACTGATTTTATTTACAATTTGTCACACATCTGTAATTTTTTCACTCATGGAAAGTCAATGATGTATTAAAAAAAAAAAAAAACCACTTTTCGAATCGGAGGCAAATTGGTACACCCTGTATTGTATTGTTATCATTGGTTCTCTAGATCCATATTAAAGATTATTGGTTGAGCAAAAAAAAAATCTTACATATTGATGAATTGTTATTCTTTTTCATTGAGTTTCAGTGATTATGCGCAGCGTTTCTTCGCTCGACTTCACCACTGCGGCTCGGCCTCGATTCCCGGTATATGCTTGCTATTTTCTTAGATTTCCCAATGTACGATTATCCGCATTTGAATATTGAAGTTGAAGTTATAATTATTGTGATATAAATGCTAGTTTTACCTCGTTTAAATTCTCAGCACGTTCTTAAATACATCCCTGCTTAGACCTCAGTCTTAGCAATGCTCATTTTGACACTAGCAGCTGGCAATACTCGCAATGATGGGATTAAAATAAGGATGAATGCTGCGTGCCTAGATTATTAGTTTATTCTCATTTAGAAATGACAGAGTTGAAATTGTTTGGAAAAAAGACGGATAACTTGTTTGTTGAGCCTCAATGGATTGTCCTGCCCTTGTGTCAATCATTTGTCATTGAAAAAGAAATATTTAATATGAATATTATTAAAAGTACATATAGAGCAGTTTTACCTTAGATGGCTGAAGGTCGTGCTTACGGCAAGTTTTTGCCTACTTACACATGTCAGAATATAACAATTTAGCGTACATGTGGAATAGAGTCTCTACTTTAAATAGCCTTTACCATGATTATTACTATCATGGTATTACCATGATTATTACTATTTTACTATTTTGGGTTATTTTAATCAACAAAGAACACCCATTTCGCAAGTGTTGAAGTCACGAATATTGTTCGCGTTGTTACGCGAAACCAAACTTTTGAAGCGCACATCACCGGCGTACATCGAAAAATGTTATGAAATGTCAACCGTCAAGATTCATGGACGGATAAAGCTCTCCAACTACAACAGAAATCCATGATGAATTGATTTAAGTCAACCGATCAGAAGCAAACAAAAACTAACATTAAATCATGGATCTTATTTTATGTTGGATAAAGACAACGTGGTAAATTTGAAATTTACAGCTTGAAACATCAGCTGGTCAAGACGAAAATGGAACAATATCATGGATGGCGCTATGTCACAAAATGTGACGAAACGGCGTAACTGATGATGATTTACCATGATTTCACGTCCATGATTAAAGAGCCGTGGTAGTTGACCAGGCCAACTCTCTGGCAAAGCCACAATATATGGACACTAAATAAATAAGTACTTGTGAACTTACAAGCCCGAAGTGTCCATTAACAATTGACACTGTCATCTTTATTCTCTATTTCTGTTTGTCTTGTATAAAGGTGAAGTGGGTTCAGGGAAACCCCTGTCCCTTGTCAAAAGTAAATTCTTTCCAATTTATGTAATTGGTTGCTACTAAACATATATCTTCCTTGAGTTTGTAAGGTCAAAATGGTGTCAACAGATTACTTCGAAAAAGTTGACGCCCTTTTTTCCGAAACCTCATAATTTCATGATGTTCGGACAATTCGATTGTTTTTAAATTTTCAAAGATTATATGATACTAATTATAAATTTTATTTACAAATAATATCCTATAAATATATGGTATTGATTTTGAATGATAATGTAATAAACTCGCGTTGTTTTGCCCAGAAAAAATAACCCAGAGACGTTTGAGCTCTTTATTGCCCATTGTTTATATAAATATTAATATCAATATCAACATTATTTACATTTCGTCTAATATTAACATTTGTGTAATTAATTTGCAAATTTATCGTTCCATCGATGTAAAAATTGCATTTTTTATGTAAACAAAAACCAAAAATTAAAAAACAAACAAAAATACGGCAATATAATGTTTATAATTTAAATTTCAATTAACTGTCTCAAGACGGTTATGAATTTTCCTTTTCAATTCATAAATTTAGATTTGATTTTGATATATTTATATTTAAACCCAGTGAAATTCACATTTTTGAGCTGTATATTTTTACCTTTTTTGACCCGAGAAGACGTTCGTGGCAGGAGTGATATTTTTCCAAACCTTTTTCGTCTTATAGGGCAAAATAATTTATACGAATGATTGCATGAACATCGGCGGTGTTATGAATATGAACATTTTACAAAATCTACTTGACTAGTGGTTTCTTTCTTGTCTCATTTTAAGAGCATGGTGTCAAAATCATATTGGTACTGTAAGACAAACTTACAATTCATTCTTTGTTAACTCATAGATAGCTCGAGGGGACATGTTGTTATGAAGGTTTTCATTTTTAACAACAATCTTATTGCCTTTTGTGCAATATATATTGCATGTAAAGTCATCGGCGTACAAAGTTTATTGTAGGTATCCTTCTTCACAAGATTCTTAGTTGTATTTCATAAGGCAGTTTTCTTGCATTGATGAATTACTGGTAAACTGATGTTAAGGAGATCTTCGATTTTGAAGTGTTTGTCAATGTTGCGGGTAATAAAAGAATATATACACACTTAATGGCATAACGAATATAAGTTTGCAATATGAGCTGCTTTGATAGTACGATTGAATATGTCGATCCTGGGTTTAACCCTCCGAAATCAATTTTTACTGAAATGTAATCCCACAATGCACTGATTAAGCATAACGATGCAAATAGGCGTGAAATGGATGTGCACTACCATCCATCCCAAACAACAATTCAAATTACCCGCTTTTATTTAATGAATTGAAGGAGCTATGTTTGGGCTAAAATGTCCGAATCAGTAAAGATTAATTTCCGGTTGGGAAAGCCAGGATTGACGCATTGGCTTCATCTCGTCTGTAACTGGTAGTTGTCATAGTAGGCAACTTAAGGTATAAATACCCTCATCAGAAACCATTACGATGTTATTCCACTCTTTTTGTATAAACGTACAGGATTTACAGGATATGGTATATAAGGGGACTCAAAGCTAAGAACAAAAAATATTTTACCATTTTAGTGATATGCAGTTTTATATTCTGAAACTTGTGTGCACTTTTATCCTAGCAATGCATTTTGTTTAGTTCAAATCGGATATTCCATTCAAATGTGATCGATCAAAGGTAGGTTACGCGAAATTTCACAAAAAAGGTTCTTTTCCTTTACAAATGTATATAGTTTAATTCTTATGTAATTTATTGGTTTTTTCAACCTACTCTATTTAACAAATGAACTTAATAAGAAAATAAGTAAGGTTATTCAAATATTTGATTCTTAAATGCTTAATTTTATTTGAAATTCAATTGTGAATCTTTATCCATTTTTCGGACAAATTATATTTTATTTAAAGAAAGATTTCTAGTGATTCTAGAATTATTTAACTGGGTTTTTCTCAAAATGTTGATTTTTAGTACGCAAAACATAATTTCTTGACAACAGTACGTCCGATTCACTTGAAAATGGCAGTTTTGTAAAATGTTTTGATTTTTTTGGCTCAGTTTGAAACATGACCTAATTCGCAAACAAAATAAGTGGTTTCACACCAAAATCTCATGCGGGTGTCCTGAACAAACATACAACGCAAACATTTTGATTTGAATCACGTCACCTGTAAGAAAATGTGATTTTGTTTGTCTATTTATCTATCTCTCCATAAAAATGTCCCACATGAAAAAAAAAAAACCGTTTCCCCTCATGATCTACTTTTATAGGGGTTCGGAGCCATATCCCTAAACTCTGTAGATTTGTATGATTCGAGGAAAAAAGTAAACCCTGATAACAATTTTTGCTGGCCCGATATCAACACAACATCGGCAATCAGTGAAGGATAGTGGCCATTTATGAGAAGGCCAATGGTGGCCCGCCGTGAGCTGGTGCCCCTTTATCGGAGGACCAATGGTGGGCTACCGTGACTAGTAACCTTTATTGGCCGTCGAAGGGCAATCGTCAGGCTATAAGCGTGCGGCCAATGCTGCCATGTCCATTGAAAAAAAAAACCCGACATATCCTCTGATGGCAAGCCACCTTTTACTATATAGCTTGTGAAAAAATACTTCTAATTTTTAGTGAAAAAAATCTTGCCTCGACATAAACTTCCAGTCCCCCCACTGAAAGTCAAAAAGTTGATCTTTATCAAGAATGTCTGGCACAAACATTGCTGCTGGCTATTGAGGTGGAATTACACATTTATCGTAATTCCGTTTTTATTGGTACAACATAACACGCAATGTTGGATGTGGACGCGTAGATACCCTGGAGCTATGCTAGTGTGCAAAGGAACACAATATTATTGTTATGTGTTAGTAACATTTCATAATCTTTTAGAAACAAATAAGTAATTCTTGTGTGACATGAAAAAGGTGTCAAGACGTGTCTTATATTATAATTATTTTGCTTGTAACATCTGTATCCTCTTTGTTATTTACGACATGAAGTGTTGTTCTTTGGTACCGACAACCGTCAAACCACAATATGTTTTCTCTCTGGAATAGTTGTATAGAAGGGACATACTCGCCTAAGACACTTTTTAGTGAAGAACCTTTAACATTAACATTGAATATGCTTATTGTTCTATTTGACAATAAGCTGTTTTGACATTTAGTCTTTATAGAATTGTTTTTGTCAAGGTATGATGTGTACAGTTAACATTTTCCTATTAAAAATATCAGCATTCTATCGAGAAAAAAAAATAAAGTCAGAATGATTTGGCAACATAACCCTCGCCTTCCTAATGAGATGAGGTGGCGCGGATCCCCATGGCATTTTAACGCCATCGCACCATCAAAACAAAGAAACAAAGTGGTCAAGGTCTGCCACTTGCCCGTTAGTGGTCAAGGGGATGGGTTCATATGGACCTAACACAGAAAAAGCGCTTTTGCGAAGGAATTTTTCGTTGAATCTCTGGTCACAAGTGAAGTACTTCAACAAAGAACTAAAACAAAGAACAAAATGATAATCGGACAAACAATGTTTTAAAATGGCGGCCAAAAAACAATTTGTCGTGTCGCGTCAACATTTTCCCGCAACAACTGTGAAAACTCACTTCCCAATTAAATTGTTCAATACAATTTGGCTCATATTTGCAGTGTGTAAGTACAAATACATTCCTGAAATAAAAACACGTTGTTCGGTAACAATTTTATGAGCAAAACAAATTTGAAAAGCGCCCTCGAAAATGCTTATTTATGCTAATTAGCATAGGAAGGAATGTGTCGATTTGAAATGTTTTTCCAGCAAGTGAAGCGTATGGTTAAAGTTACACAAATACATAGAAGGGCGATAAAAAATTACTTCGCGTTTCTGCGAACAAATGTTGGGTCCATATGCACCCCCACCCTTGACCACTTAAGTGTTAAATATCTACAAAATATATGTTGTAAATACACAAATCGATGAACTTTACCTGACATACACAATAAATTTGAATAATAAAATATAATAAAAATATATTAATAAAATATAATTGGTCGGGAGTAAAATTTAAAAGTAAGATAACACGCTTAAAGAAACCAACAAGTCGTATGCTTTTCTATCTGAAACGATCACATTTTTGTAAGCAGTGAACTGCGCAGTTGGTCACAGATGCATCAATATTGCCAACGCTAGGTCATGGGTTGGGTTATTGATATCAACAGATATTTAACCGTATTCGATTAGCAATAACTATACTGGTTCACTGGATCACGGGGAAAAACAAGGACTAGAATTTGTTATATTAGTATGTTAACAACGATAATATAGGTGATTTTGGAAAATCAAAAAGTAACAACACCGGCCAGAGAAAATCAAAATTTAATCTAATTTTTATTGTAACCTAGGCTTCGCGTCCAAAGACGAGTGATCTTTGCTTTTGATATTCACTCTGACTTATTCGTTAAAACGGAGAGCGAATGTCGCTCTCACTGCGCGAACATCGTTTCAATCGATGAATTGTACGAATGTCACTCGTACATGTTGTAGTGCTATGATTATTGAATAAACAAACACAAGAATATTCGGAGCGATCTTCGCTCCAATTCAATCTGAAGTGTAGCAAATGTTGTGAAATATGTTAAGCGAATGTCGCTTCCCGTTGGAGCGATGTTTTCTTTGTAAACGAATGTCACTCGGGTGAGCGAATGTCTTTGGACGTCACGCACCACTGTTTGATGGGTTCATTTATTAATTTTTCGACACTTATGCACTATTACAATAACTACACCCCCTTAAAATTGTTTAAATTAGTTCTGGAACTATTTGTTTCCATAATTTTATTTCACATTTTATCTCAAAAAATGCTCATTTTAGATCAAAAACATCATTTTTAGCCCATTTTTTGAAGTTTCATTATTGATGGCGCTATTCATTTTTTTAAATTAATTATATTCATATTATGCATAAATTGAATATTTGTTATGTGAATTTCACATGAAATAAAAAATTGTTTTGGTCTCCTTTACCTTATCCATGTGGCAATTGTCAAAACGAAATAGCGCCACCAATAATGTGTCTTTAGCATTAAATGGCTATATATTATTAGTGATCAAACAGTGGTGCACGCCAAGCCTTATATTTCCAACGCAAATGTGTTAAAGTCTATCACCTTGGAATCACATTCTTCTTTACCACCTCCTAGCTATCATATTCTCCTCCAACAAATCATTTACCAACTCTTCCTCTACTATTTACTAGCTACCATCTCCTCCAGACCTGTACCACCTCCGCCTGTACCACATGGATCACCCCTGACCAAGTAAGCTTAACGAGCTGCAGCAATTAACAGACACATATTTTATCTTAATGTTCTTCTCGTATCAACATCTTAATAAATAGGCTTTAAAATGAGTACAAGATCATACCAACCCAGTTTATTTAACAATGTAACGTTAAATCTTGACCTGAAAATGTAACAACACTACCATTTATTGGTCCCAACTTACAAAAAGAGACCATCTATCAAAACATTTGCTATCATCTTTGGCAATCTTTTATTATAGAATTGAAAGCATATTCCTTCCATTTGCCTCCCAAAAAGGAAATGTCATATCCATTTTATACTTTAATAAAGTATTATGTGACATTTTCCTCTACTCCCTTGAGAATACAGGCAACTCATATTTCTCTTCAAATATAATGCATCAAGTATCATGTATCATGACAGTTAAAATGAAAATAAAAGACCCATCAATTCTGTTCATGTGTTAATTTAACATATACCCACAGATGTATCTTTAACAAATGACAGGTTAATTGAGCTCGGTTATTCTTGAATTGTTTGTCAGCAAACGGTGTACGCGTGTGGCCTAGCGGAACAGTGCAGGACTCATAAACGGAAGGTTGTGAGTTCGAGCCCCACTAGTGCCAACGTGTTGTTAACCTGGGCAAATCACTTTATCACACTTGCCTCGTCGACCCGAACGCATTGGGGAGCTGTTTAGGGGGAATATCACAACCTAAGTGCTGATAGGTCTGCGCCTTCGGTCATTGGCCGCATATGGCCTAGTTTAAGGCGAAATGGTTCTGACGATTCCCTTGTTACGGCGTAATAATAATGGCCAGCGCTTTGTATCCACTGGAAAAGGCGCAATATAAATGCCGGAATTATTATTGTAAAAGGAGAGATCGAGTGATTTGTAGTAACAGGGCATAATGTTTAGTTGGATGACCGATTTAAACGTCATGGCAAATTGTTATTTTAATCTAATCCCTTTATACACAAACAATATGGAAGCATCAAACACATTTACCTGATAAAAATTATGTGAACCTATTAAACTGCTTAGAGAGAGAGTTCTTTAGGCTGATAGCCAAGGATAACCCAAGAAAGCCTCTAATGAAGCTTATTTCCATTGGGGTCCTAGATCTTTCTTTAATATTCAGTTTTAGTGCAGGAGGAAAACCGGAGGACCCGGAAAAAACCTGCGGAAGCGAGTATGGACTGAAAACCAAATGCACATAAAGCGCCGGGCACGGGGCTCGAACCCGGGACCTCATTGGTGCAAGGCGAGAAAACTACCGCTGCGCCAACCCGCTTCCCCGCTAAGGTATCCTGCACTTCCGTTAGTGCATTAAAGGGGGTCCCCTTATAAAAACCACCGAAATGTTTAATAATCTGTACACCATATATTGGTACACTAATCAAAACCATATTTCAGGAAAAAAACATAAACTATACGTGTCGTTTTAAGATGGCGGCCAAATAACCGATTTTCATTTCGCGAAATCTTGATTTTAGCCAAAATGTGAAAAAAAGTTGCCAAAGGAATTTTCCAATGATATTTGGCTCAGATTAGGAGATCATGAATACATTAACATTGTTGAAATAAAAATCGGAAAATTTTACTCCGGTGTGGTTTTATGGGTAAATAAATTAATTTCGCACCCCATGCTAATTTATGCTAAATAGCTCGAAAACGACGCGCCAAAAGAAACGCAACTACTATTTACGCAATTGCAAAAATTATTATTTTGGAAATATTGCGCCGTTAAAATGCGAGTACTGAAATCCAGATGTTGGGTACCATTGCACCCCTCCTTATGCTGTTAAGTGTTAAAAAACGTCAATACATTTTGAACGTCAAGATTGTTTGTTTCAAACATGAAAAGAAAAGGCAATAACATTGATGCTGAAAATTCAAAATCTTCATAACAAATTGTACCTTAGAGCTATAAAATCAAAACTGAAGAAAGAATGAGCTGAAAGTTTACCCTGTAGAACCAATATGAATCTGACACTACAGACTCTATGAATAAAAGAAAGATATCACAATCCTTATGGATACAGGGTGTCCCTGAATAAACCTTACAATATTTGCGTGTAATTTTCACGGTTTAACGGATAGTCAGAAAGTATGTAAAGATTGCATTTTATAGCCCATGAGTTGAACTTTTAGATACCGTTTGTTTCATTTCAATCAGGAGTATACAACAAAAGTTATGTTGTATCAAACTTTGGGGTCGATTTTTGTCTGATCCAATTTTATGATTATTGTGCGTAGTAAATAAGTAAACGTCGTTACGGTTGAGTGAACAGATCAATGACAATACTCAATAGAGCTTCATTCAAGGGGAACTTAAAAGCTCGTGAAATTGGACCAGCAAATGTTATATTCAATTATTTGACAAAGCATAACTTTTGTTGTACATTACTGATTAAAATGAAATAAACGGTATCTAAAAGTTCAATTCATGGGCTATCAAATGCAACCTTTACATACTTTTGAACTATCCGTCAAACCCATGAAAACTGAACGCAAATATTGTAAGGTTTATTCTGGGACACACTGTAGGAGTGTTCAATAAGTTGCCAGCTTGGCGAAAATCTATGCCTATCAGTTCTTAGTTTCAGCGAATAGTTAGAAAATATGTGAAGGTTTCATTTTGTAGTTTCTTAAGACACTGTTTGTTTGTTTCTTTTCAATCAGTATTCTAGAACAATATTGGAATACAGTGAATTGGAAAACAGCAGATGCCTTGCAGCCTTCAAAGAGTGGAGCAAGGAAATAAAATAAACAAAAACAGATCAACCACATCTCAAAATCTAATTTCCAAACTTGATTATGCACGAATCGTAAATTTCTTTGCAGAAATTACTATACTCAAAGTAAACTAACTGCATGGTTGCATGTTTTCTGGAATAAAACTGAATGTGGTTATGCTTTCATAGAGAGCACTCAACTCTTAAATTTATTAAACGTCAATAAATTTTGAATGTCAAGATTGTTTGTACTAAACATAAAAAGAAAAGGCAATAATGTTGATGCTGACAATTTTAAAATCTTCATAACAAAATGTACCTTAGAGCTATAAATTCAAATCTGAAGAAAGAATAAGTTGTAAGTTTACCCTGTAGAACCAATATGAATCTGACACTACAGACTCTATAAATAAAAGAAATATATCACAATCCTTATGGTTATGAGGAGTGTTTAATAAGTTGCAAGCTGGGCGAAAATCTATGCCTATAAGTTCTAGGTTTCAATGAATAGTTAGACAATATGTGATGACTCACCCCCAGGCAGAACACTTTTCGAGAAATTGATGAACATAGGCAGCAACAAATAGGGAAAATAATACAAATTTCCAGCAGTTCTGTTGTAAAATTTGATCGCCTTGATCAATGTTAACAAATAATTTTAAAGCTTAGAAAATGATGTTACAAATGAAATGATAAAATCAAAATTGATATCATCTTCAAAGTCTTCATTTGTAGTTTCTTTTAAGAAAATGCTGTTTGTTTCATTGCAATCAGTGCTCTAAAACAAAATTGGATACATAGCGGAAATATGCGGTGGCTGGTATGGTGCTTATTAGTTTCTTATTATTTTTGCCGTTTTAAGAGTGATGGCGCTATTAACCCTCGTCTTATCCCTAAGGTTTTTCTCCGCAGCATAAACACGCGAAAGCAACCTACCCCAGGCAATTGGGTAATCTCTTTTGCATCCTTTGCAGCCATTTTGATGAAAAAGTCAAAGTCCATGGGTAGGGGGTGGTAACCACCCCCCCCCCCCCTATATAATAAAAATTCGCCATTTGAAAAATATTTGCATGCTAACAGGCTTAAAGTTACAGAACATGTTAGAACTACAATTTCCTTTATTCATTAGCAAAACATCCGATAAAAATCCGATATTTAGTACTTTTATAGCGAATTTTTGATTTTTTTTTCAATTTTCACCGAAATCTTTTCCACCTAAAGTACTTTATGACGTTATAGTTACGTAACGCCTCGACCGATTTTCATAATTTTGGTATCAATAGAAAAAGGAGACCCTACCCTGTACTAGGGTATAAAACAACCACCCTTTTGGCACGTCAATTTCATTTTCACAGGGGGGGGGTAAATACGTTAGGTGGACGGGGGTTAACAGTAACTTCACTTCCAAACAAAAAAATTGCGTCAAAAGGTTACTTTGAATATGTTGGCGCGTTTTACGAAAAAATCTCATGATTTTATTGCTGATCGGAAAATGTGAATTGTTCAAGTTCTGACAGATTGTAGGCTTGATACTTCTCATTTAATTCCTGGATTGAATTACAAATAATTTAATAAATGATGCGGTGTTGATGTTGAATATCAAATGACATTTAGCTTGACAGAAAGGGTGAGCTCTAAGATTTCAAGGTCTCCCAGTTTGAGCTCATTATTGCCTTTTCTCAATACCGGACCAGGTTTCATCCATATGCAGCTCAGTAAACTTCCATCTTCGCAACTTATCATGTATTCGCATGTTTATAGACAAATCTGCCTGTCAATATGCAGTTCGGGCCATAATTACATCTAGACTTGACTATGCCAACTCTGTTCTCTACGGAATCACAACGTAAGATATAAACAGACTTCTGCGTCTCCAAAATCGTGCCGCCAGACTTATCTATCGAGCTAAAAAGTATGATCATGCAACCCATCTACTTCAAGAACTCCACTGGTTACCGTTCCATAGCTGTATCAAATTCAAGCTGTTAACTATTATATTATAGTGTTTTTTGGACTCATATAAATTGCCTGCATACATAACTGAACTTATTCAACTGTACACACCAACCAGAGGCGGTTTACGTTCTGCCCAGGATACAAGACTCCTCGCCTCGCACACATACCCTCACTGGTGATAAAGGCTTCTCTGCTGCTGGTCCAGTCCTTTGGAATAAACTTCCCTATCATATCCGTCATGCTCAATCAAGCGCTGTGATACCTGTTTTTGTTTGTGTTTGTTTTTTCATTTAAGAGCGCTATATAAATGCCTGCATTGTATTGTATATTGTATTTATGTCTAATTTTCTTTGTATACGTCTTCTACATACGTATATGAGTATTTGTATACTTTATGTGTTAATTAGGCATATACATCAAGGCAAAATTTGCTATTTTCATATACCTATCAACTGTGTTAAGTCAAATATATACAAAATTCGGTACCATGTTAGAGAATGTTTACTTTTAATACATATAGGGCAGAAAATAATTCCTTGAGATGTCACAAACGTTTACCGAACGTAACATGAATTTTATTCGGGGATTTTACAATTAATTTTTTAAAATTTTTTTAACACCTTTATGTCTTAACCCACCAATGAACAATGTTATCAACAATAAACATGGGGATAGAATGCATATGCTAGGTTCTGGAAACATATTAAAGTTACATTTTTCACTTTTTTGGCAACAAACGTTGTCTTGGAATCTCAAGTTTTCATGTCTATTTACCGATTTGGTCTGTAGAGCAAATGAGATCTCGATTTTAACATGATTAACTGTAAATACTTTGTATCCAATAAATTCTTGTAGTATGCATAGCTCAATCTAACGAAACCCTGTAGTATACATATCTCAAGAGTATATATTTCATAGAATAGTCAATATGTAGTACAAACTAAACTACTAATACTTTTTAAGTATTAAAGGCTTCGTGGTTTAGGTGATATGTCACGTATTTCCTCTAGAGCTATAACTGCGAGGCCCGATAGTGATTATCTAGATCGAAAAATAATAGAAGACTAGGGATGTTTATTTATGATTTACTGATTGGGTTCCCTATTGAATAAAGTCCGTGATTAAGCGCAGTAATCAAAAAATCAGAATCAGTAAAGTTTTATCAAACATCGCAAGGACGAATGCTCGATAACGAGACGTTCATCCCGTTAAATATCTATTTTTAGAGTTTGAATTTCTGTATAACGTGTAATTTTCTACACATTTAGTTCTTAATTTGCAAAATTGCCTGCATTATGTTAATAAAGTCAAAAAAAGTCCTTTAATGTTTCAAACCGTAAAAATTTTCAACAAAACATAGAGGTGAGATTTCCATGGGTTAACACTAGTGTCTGCATTAACAAGTTCCACCTGAATTTGTTTGTAGGTAGATGTATCATTCGTATGATGTATGATTTTAATAATCAAAAAAATATGCATTTTTTTTTTCAAAGAAGGCAAATAGATTACACCAACGTTGTAATAATTTGCAATTCTCGTCTTCATGAACACGTCATAAGCACAGATTATCCATTTCTTCAATGTAAAGATCCCCCTTCAAATAAACAAATAAAAGTAGCTCCATCAATGAGAAATTAAGGAAGCTGAACATATGAATATAAAGAACACATCTTAGTCTGTTGAGATATATAATAGGTTTTATCATCGATTACACAATACTTGGAATGTCTTCTTCCTTATTTGTCTGTGCTGAGTCAGCCTGCTTCGGTTACTTCAGTACCTCAGTCTGTAGTTTGACTATCCGTAGTCATCCTCCTTGAATACTAACATAAGCTCAGCGTATTAACATCAATAATAGAAAATATTCACGTATCACGCCTAACATTTTTTAAGAATTCCATGAATAGAGCCAAACAAATCGAAAAATAGTCAGAAACATCATCAGAAATATACCAAATTGGATAGTTTTCAAAATTGCTGATTCAACTGTTGGATATATTTATTGTCATGATGTCTAGTCTAGACTACCATTCATTATTGAACGTTCAATTCATTAAAAAAAAATCTGTCGGAGGGCTTTGGGCTTTAAAGTGCGTTTACACTGCGACGTATTAGGGGTAACGACAAGCAACGTAGATCTGCGTATTGCAGTTTTGAATTTTACGTCTGTCATCGTTAATTAAAGTCAACTAACGCTCACACACGCTGCTAGCTACCCACCATATCGTTACTATCAGTCGCTTTGAGTTACTATATACAATTTTTAGACAGTGTTCACAGTGCACCTATTTCTTCCGGCTCCCGGGTCCTATCCAGATCAGATCGGACCCGGATTGATTATCAAGTGTGAACAGAAAATAACCTGAAAAAAGTCAATCCGGATTGTTTTTTTATAACCTGGTAAAGTGATGGTTTCAATCCGCATTCAACCCGGGTCGGACCCGGTGTAGCAGGAATGTAAGTCCCCCGTTCTTATCGTCCGGGTTGTACAGTAAAGTATAGGCTAACAACTCTCACGCAACATTAGTTTCACGCTTTATTCCGTGATGGTCTATGGAAGGCGGACTACCAGGGGGACTAAGATTCCTTTCACCCCGGGTTACAAGTTTACAAGTTTACAAGTTTTATTCATCTCTATAAAAACCAGTACATAGGTATAAGAGAATGTTACTATATACATAAGGTATACATAACTTACAAGTGTCATTTATAGACTCTTTAGTACTACAAAATATTATGGTACATGTTCAAAGAGAATGTATAGCCTTTTATAGGCCTATTATATACAATTCAATTAAACGTTTTCATTATACAGCAACAGAATTTAACAAGATTGGATAATTCATTGCGATTCTGATTGTTCATCAATTTACACATTTTAAGAGTGTTGGGCCTAACTCTATAAAATGGTCTCAAATATTGTTTCCTTTCAGCAGCAAAAAAGCTACATTCAAAGAGATAATGAAATTCGTCTCCAACAGAAATGCACGTATCGACCCGCATTACCGGAAGTAGGCAAGCATAATTGAAAACGATTTCCTGGAATTTTCAACTTTATTTAAATAGTTTTAATTCATTATAGTTATTACATTTACTACCAAACATTTGCAATGCTAAGGGGAAAAAAATGAAGTAAAAAGCTCTCGTAAAATAACATATATTATGTTCTAAAAAAGATCGACAACAAATTACAGAATCCAACACGTGACCCTTTTAAGCCAATGACGGCGGCGTATTTTCATTTGGTGACAGTTTGACATGGCGAAATATCTGACCTGACTCGAGTAAAATGATGGACCTACAGTCAAACTACAGGTGGTCGCATCTTTCTCCAGCAATATTCAAGTTCACTTACGCAAGACTTTTTTCTCATAATAGAATAAGGCTTCATTTGATACCCTTCAAACTTTGTTCGGTAATGTAAAACTCAAGATACGTAAGCTTAATCAAAACATAAATTCTGGGCCTAAATTAAGCGTCCAAATCGTCAATTTTTGCATATTTTTCTCTTAAATTCGACCAATCTGAGAATAGATCTACAATAAATAACTCTTAAATATCAAAACTGTGAAGTTTCATGCAATTCTGACTTAGTTTACCCATTCGAAATTCGAAAGTTATTCAACCTCTTGTTTTCACTCTTCGCAGTATATATAGCTAACATTGGACAAGAAAATAAGCAAGCTATGCGTGACCCGACTGCGGATCAATTTTCTGGGTGGGCAGTGTGAACGCAAAGTATATCAACCCACGTCCCGGGTCGAATCCGGATTGACTAGGGTCCCGGGTTAATAACCACACTATGAACACGCCCTTAGTTGCAAATACGTCACCCTACGTCGAAACAAGTCGTCACAGTATAAACGCACCATTAGGCTAGTAAATCTGTTTGTTTGCCGTAGACAAAATTGCAACAAGAGATTTTTTTTCCGCTGCAATTAACTATTTATGAACTTCTAAACAACATATTAAAAAAACAGGACAATGTAAGCTTGTCAAATTGGTTAATTTGCATACAACAAAATGGCTGCCAAAACAGGGGATGAAATGTCAAAATTGGTCAAATCTTGTTCCTCTCATCATAAGGAAGCAGAAAAAGCATACTGTTACTTTTGTCTAAAATATGGTTCTTGAGTTATAGCCCAAAAGATTATGTCAGGGGTCACGGATATGGCCCTATGTGAGTCCAAAATTTCAAAAGTGTCCGATTTTGTTCATTATTATGTTTTGAAGGATCCATGTGTGGAAAAACTTGGATCCTGAGCATAATAATGATAACATTTGATGATTTTCGTCCCATATTTATTGGTCTCGCTATGAGTTTTAAAATATTGGGCTCGACTGCGTCTCGCCCAATATTTTTACAACTCATAGCGAGACCAATAAATATGGGCTGAATCTATCCAATTTTATAACGAACTGGTTTCAAACTCTTCCTTGCAAAACTGTCTACAAGAGGTTATAGTTTAAAGTGCATCAAATCAATTGTTGCTATGGTTACAGGACGAGGAACTTTGGAGACAGGCACCAATGAAATGGTTAATATGAACTTTGTTTCACCTGTTACCATGGCAACAATTGACCTGATGCAAACTGCAAACTATTACTTTGTGTAGACACTTTTGCAAGAAGAACAGTTTGAACAAAATCGGACACTTTTGAAATTTAGGACTTCCATACAGTGCAAAATCGGTGACCTCTGGTATGACCTTTCCTATTTTTGGCTATAACTCAAGAACCATATTTCAGACATAAGTAAAAGTATACTTTTTTCTACATCCTGGTAATGAGAGTTGATGTTAGTGTGGTTTTGAATAAGATTTGACCAATTTTGAAATCTCATACCTTGTTTGGCAGCCAATTTGTTTTACGCAACTTAACTACAATTTTACAAGCTTACATTTTCCTACCTTTTGAATGTGCTGTTTGGGAGAACATCAAGTGTTTATTTCAGCCAAAATATCGTATGTTTCAGTTTTTTCCAGGTTCCCAAATGAATTTTCATACATTGACCAGTCTACTTGGTCCTCAAAGACATTCGCTCATCCGAGAAACATTTGCGCGATACTCTGACTTATTTACTTATTATAGCTTTAACTAAATATATTTTTCCAGAGAAGGTTTATATAATAAAGTAATAAACACATAAAAAGGAATAATAATAATAGAATAATAAATAATAACTTGTTTTTGTATAACGATTTTCCAATTAGATCAAACCGCTCATTATTCGCTGCAGGTAGATCGTCACAACCGTTTTCACTTCACTTAGGCGTTTTTGCGGCCGTTTCAAGCGCAAGGAAAGGGTGTACTATTATTCTATTTCTGAAATTGTGAAAGTTGTAAAATGTTTTAGCAATGTATTTTAATGCTTGTTTGTTCGTTTGTTTCTTTGCTTTTTTCTACTAAGCAACGTTTAATTTTGAGTGTTTTTTAACAAAACAGTCACATAGTTGTTTTGCATTGTCTGTTTGAGGCTCATTCTCCGATACAGCGTGCAACTTTGCCATTTTCGTATCGCTGACATATATGTATCTTGTTTACATTTGTTAAGCCCTTTATAAATGATTTTAGTGGTTTACTTTGTAGACAAGAGTTACAATTATAACATGTATTAAATTAGAAGTTGAAACATGCCGGGAAATAGCAAAAAATATTAATCGAAAAAAGCATTACCCTTGTTTTACCCATTTCGCCAGCCATGTTGCGTTCTATATATAGCCCACTCTTTTCACGTGCGTGCGGGTCACATACAATGTGTACTTTTTAACAGTCTGTGTTAGACTCTTATTAAAAATAAAAAACTTTAGAACATATGTGACCGTCCATCCCAAAACAGCAGTAAATGCAAGCTCTAGTCATTTTCATTTTTTTAATTATTTGCAAAGACCATGCTTTAAGAATTAAAATGACACCTTAATGAACTTCACACGATTTCCAGAAGTCAAGTTATGGTCCTTTAAAGGTTGTCAGGGAGT
This sequence comes from Ophiothrix spiculata, assembly GCA_000969725.1. Lineage (NCBI taxonomy): Eukaryota > Metazoa > Echinodermata > Ophiuroidea > Amphilepidida > Ophiotrichidae > Ophiothrix > Ophiothrix spiculata. Next base: position 38,524 of record JXSR01S000231.1, read on the forward strand.
AAAACGTATAATTGAGACAAACGCGTTCAAAGATTAGTAAGTCCTATATTTTCTGTTGATCGTCTTAAAAATATTCCAATTTATTTGACATTTCCTATCATTTTTTTGAAATGAACCTTCGCTGGTGTTTTGTAGTAAGCACTAGGATTGTGAATCTGTCTAAAAATCAATTTCGGCAAATTATTACCTTGACATGTATTTTCACATGTAGCGCAAAATGAAGTTTCTGGCATTTACTGCTCATACGGGCTGGAAGGTCACATTTGGTCCTTATTTTACTACAAGAGCTTTTTGATTGCATGTCGCCCATAATGCAAACAAATACGTTATCACTTTTCAAAGGGTCAAGAAAGTGTAGAAATAATGAGGTAGATGGATGTTACTAAATGTGTTCAGTCAGACTGACATTGGTGTTCTATAATATATATATTTGGAAAACAAAAATATGTTTAAAAAAAAATTGCAAGCATATTTATGTCAAAAAAGCCATATGTGACGCTAGTGCCGCAACAGATACATTGTGTACATTTCATTACCCCTCGTAAAAATGCAATGCATGATAAAGGGAAATGCTATACCATATTTGGCTATTGTAAAAGCTAACTCATCGAGTGTAAAAAATAAGTTGGTACGTATTCAGTTTTGCCCATTAAGGTACGATTTAGAAAAAAAAATCAAACAGATACGTGACGACAGACACGTAATTTTAAAGAGTAGGGAATACAATGGTTAACAAAAATATTTTTTTTTTAAATCTCCTATGCACCGTTTCTTCTTCAGAAACCATGAGAGTTCATGATTTTGAATGTTATTCATGAGTTAAAATTATAAAATTTCTCAGACCAAAGTTGCGCGCTTTATCGGAGAATGAGCCTTAAACATTCACTATCCCTAATCAAACTTATACTGACAAATTTGCCAAACAAAAGCGTGGTTGACTTTAAAAACAAGACAGAGATTAAATTAAACGATCTCTTAAGATGAATTGAGCGAGTCTTCTACGAGAACTTTACTGTACTTATTTGAATTCCATAAGGAGATTGTTGGAGATCGAAAGAAAATTGTCTAAATAACCTTAAACAACAAATATTGTAATCCCCAGCCAAACTAGTATTAGAAAATTCACCACTGTTAATTCCAAAATAATATACATGCAAATCTTTGCATTCCCAGGACATCTATGCAAAATACAGGTGGATTTCAACGGATATTTTCGTTTCAGTATATTGGCAAAAGTCAATTAAAAAAGTCAACTGCGAATGGATCAAATCAAATTGAGGATCAACTAATTCCCTAGACAAAGGGAAATTTAAAAGCAATAACGATTGTTATTGAGTTAAAACGAAGACGTATATCATCTTGATTTATGCATTTGTTCCAGAAACATACTTAGGGCTGTTTGACAAATTTTCAAAAAAAAAAGATAAAAATCCAAATTTGAGAAACCCTTCCTAGACATTTGTTTCTAAATTCCAAAAAGTTATAAAGTTCAAAATTTCAAGAATGCAATTTGTTTAGGCTTTCCAGAATGTTTTTGGGTAAAAATAAGGTTTTGGGCATTTTTTGCCAAAATCGATGTTTTTGGTCAAAAACCGTTATCACCAATATGTTCAGGGTTAAAATCCACTTCTAAAAATGTTTACTTTTATATGGTTTATGCAATTAGTGTGAGAGTTCGAGTACAAAAACTGTTTATGCTAGTTGAAGGTATACCCCGGCCTTAACAAAGTGGGCCACTTTTTTTGGTAACTTGCTTTAAACATTGATCAAAATATATTGATCAATTCATGGGTGTCTTTGGCTTAAAATAGCCCTAAAACTTTAGGACATCAAACCAAATTATGATACCAAAAAAATGATGAATTTAATTATCCAGGAATGTTGTTTTCTTTTGTGTGGACAGTAACATAGCCTTGTTAATGAAGTGTGGTAATCATGGGAGACAATGGTCAAATGCTCAAACCTAACCTAACACTGTAACTATAAGACCAAAAGCTTTAGCTTTGCCGTCAGAAGTTATTCGTTTGATCTTATATTTTGATCTTCACTTTAGCGAAAAAAATGTTTGGTTCAATCAACATGTGGAACCTTGCAATCTTTGCACAACTGATTTTATTTACAATTTACAATTTGTCACACATCTGTTATTTCTTCTCTCATGGAAAGTCATTGATGTATTAAAAAACACACACAGAATGCATTATATACAAATTTGTACACCCTATATTTTGTTGTTATTATTGATTCTCTAGATCCATATTAAAGATTATTGGGTGAGCAAAAAAAATCTTACATATTGGTGAATTGTTATCATTTTTCATTGCGTTTCAGTGATTATGCGCAGCGTTTCTTCACCCAACTTCCACCATTGCGGCTCGGCCTCGATTCCCGGTATATGCTTGCTTAACAGGTAAAAACATGGAAATATAAATAAAAACTCCCAAAATATATGTTATGTATTTTGTTAAGCGATAATAGTTTAATTAACTTAGTATCTATTTTTTAGATTTCCCAATGTACGATTATCCGCATTTAAATATTGAAAATAAAGTTATACTTATTCTAATATAAATGCTAGTTATACCGCGGTTAAAAATTCTCAGCACGTTCTTAACTACATCCCCGCTAAGACCTCAATCTCAGCAATGCTCATTTGAACACTAGCAGCTGGCAATACTCACAATGATGGGATAAAATAAGGATGGATGCTGCGTGCTTAGATTATAAGTGTATTCTCATTTAGAAATGGCAGAGATGAAATTGTTTGGGGAAAAAAAGGACTGAGCCGAGAACATGATCGTGGCAGGAGCGATGTTCTTCCAAACGTTTTTTTGTCTTACAGGGCAAAACAGTTTACGAATTATTGCATGGACATCGGCGGTTTTATGAATATAAACATTTTAAAAAATCTTCTTGACTTGTGGTTTCTTTCTTTCTCATTTTAATTGTATGGTGTCAAAATCATATTGGTACTGTAAGACAAACTTACAACTCTTTCTTTGTTCATTCATAGATAGCTCGAGGGGACATGTTGTTATGAAAGTTTTCATTTTTAGCAACAATATCATTGCCTTTTGTGCAATATATTGCACGTAAAGTCATTGGCGTACAAAAGTTTATTGTAGGTATCCTTATTCACAAGATTCTTAGTTGTATTTCATAAAGCAGTTGTCTGACATTGATGAGTTACTGGTAAATTGGGTTTAAGGAGTTCTTCGACTTTGAAGTGTTTGTTAATGTTACGGGTAATAAAGTAATAAATACACACTTTATGGCATAAGTTTGCAATGAGCTGCTTTGATTGTACGATTGAATACGTCGATCCTGGGTTTCACCCTCCGAAATCAATCTTTACTGACATTTAATCCCACAATGCACTGTTAGAGTATAACGATGCGAATAGGCGTGACATGGATGTGCACTATAGTCTGTAGGAAAACAGAAAAAGTGCAAAATGGAGTCTGCACAATTGTTCTTGATTGATTCTTAATCAGCGAGACCCATAGATTCCAGAACTGAATGATGCAAAATCCGCATCATTGAGCATTTGGAGAAAACCAAGATGGCCGCCAAAATGACATCAAAAACATGTTACTAGTCAAATCTCGTTCAAAACCACACCAACATGTTCCTCTCATCACAAGGAATCAGAAAAAGTATACTTTTACCTATGTCTGAAATATGGTTCTGAAGTTATAGCCAAAAATGTAAAAGGTCATATCAGAGGTCACGGAACTGGCCCTATGGGAGTCCAAAATTTCAAAAGAATCCGATGGTGTTCAAACTGGTCTCAAACTGTTCCTCTTGCAAAAGTGTCTACACAAAGTGATAATTTGAAGTGTGTCAGGTCAATTGTTGCCATGGTAGCAGGCAAAAACAAAGTCCATATTTACCATTGCATTGGTGCCTGTAACACAAAGTTTTCCTTGACCTGTAACCATAGCAAAAACTGATCTGATGCACTTTAAAGTATTACTTTGTGCAGACGGTTTGGCGAGACGAATAGTTTGAGACCATTCTGAACAAAATCGGAGACTTTTGAAATTTTGGAATCCCATAGGGCCAGTTCCGTGACCTTTGATATGACCTTTTACATTTTTGGCTATAACTCCAGAACCATATTTCAGACATAGGTAAATATACTTTTTCTGATTCCTTGTGATGAGAGGAACATGTTGGTGTGGTTTTGAACGAGATTTGACTAGTAACATGTTATGGATGGCATTTTGGCGGCCATCTTGGATTTCTCAAAATGCTCAATGATGCGGATTTTGCATCATTCAGTTCTCGAATCTATGGGTATCAAAGATTAAGAATCAGTCAAAAACAATTGTGCAGACTCCATTTTGCAGTCAAGCCCAAAGTCAAGGTTTTTCCCACAGACTACTACCACCCATCACAAACAACAATTCAAATTACCCGCTTTGATGTATATGAAATGAAGGAGCTATGTTTGGGCTAAAATTTCAGTAAAGATTAATTTTTGTCTGTAACTGGCACTTGTCACAGGAGGCAACTTGAGGTAAATACCCTCAACATAATCCATAACGATGTTATTCCACTCTTTTTGTACGTACAGGTAAGGGACACAAAGCTAAGAAAAAATGTTATTTTAGCAATAAAGTGATAAACACAAAGCCAAGAAAAAATGTTATTTTAGCATTACAGTAATAAGCAGTTTTTATATTATGAAAATTGTGTGCACGTTTATCCTTACAATGCATTTTGTTTAGTTCAAATCGGATATTCCATTCAAGAGTTATGATCGATCAAAGATAGGAAGGTTACGCAAAATTTCACCAAAAAGGTTCTTTTGTAAATAGTTTAATTCGTATGTATTTTATTGCTTTTCAAATTACTCTATTTAACAAATGAACTTAATAGGACAATAATTAAGGTCAGTTACATATTTGATTCTTAAATGCTTAATTTTATTTGAAATTCAGTTGCGATTCTTCATCCATTTTTTTCGCACAAATTGTGATTTGAAATATGTTTTATTTAAAGAAATTAGTGATTCTAGAATTTAACTGCGTTTTTCTCAAAATGTCGACTTTTAGTACTCAAAATAGGATTTCTTGACAACTGTACGTCCGATTCACTAGAAAATGGCAGTTTTGTAAATTGTTTTGATTTTGTTTTGCTCAATTTTGAAACCTTGCCCGATTCGCAAACAAAATTAGGGGTTTCCCGCCAAAATCTTATTTGGGAGCCCTGAACAAACAAGCAACGCAATCATTTGGAAAAAGGATTATTCTCACGTCACCTGTAAGAATATGTGATTTTGTTTTACCCTGTTTTGTCTTTTTATCTATCTCTCCATAAAAATGTCCCACATGGAAAAACCTTTCCCCTTAACCCTAAAAGAGCCGGGGGCGGCGGAATCCCTCCGACATTTTTAGTATACCACCGTCGGTGAAACTTCTTGACTTTTTTCTTTAAGCCTTGCGCTTATTTTAAGACCATTTTTGTGAAAATCGGACCTAGGATTGGGACGTGGCTTGCGTAATGGTACGCTGGGTTAAACGAAAAACTGACCACATTGAAACACTGACTTTCAATTACATACTAATCGTGTCTTTTGTTTTTCAGGATACACTTCCACTATGTTTTATTTTATTTATTTGATTTATTTGGAGTAAAAACATGTGTAAGTATACTTTGACACTCGTCATTGTTAAAAATTGCAACTTTTTCTCTAAAAAATAGCGAAAAACCATGATTTTGGCGATTTTTGGTGATTTTCGCGTTTTTTGACATGAAGTCACTTATGACGTCACTGTGACATCATACACTGTCCGATTTCATGTTCTTTTGGTACCAATGGACTTGTGAGGGTCATAGCTATCCACCAGTACCCTACACTTGATGTCTTGTCAATCGGTTTCCGAGATCGGAAGGGTGGGGTAACCGGGGGGGGGGGAAGGGAATTCCCCCCCACCCCCCGGTTGTGAGGTTGGTCGAAAAATCCCGGCTCTTTTAGGGTTAAAACCTATATAGGGGTTCAGGGCCCCCGGTCCCCGGAAATTTATAGATTTGTGACTAAAAATGCTTGATTCGAAGAAGAAAATTAACCCTGATAAAACATTTTGCTGGCCCGATATCGCCCCACCATCGCCAATCAGTGCAGGATAGTGGTCATTTATGAGAAGTACAATGGTTGCCCGCCGTGAGCTGGTGCCCTTTCGGAGGACCAATGTTGGGCTGCCCTGACTAGTGACCTCCATTGGCCGTCGAAGGGCAATCGTCAGGTTATAAGCGTGCGCCAAATGTTGCCATGGCCGTTAAAAAAAACCCCGACATATCCTCTGATGGCAAGTTACCTTTTGCTAGCTGGTGAAAAAAATCTTGCCTCACCTAAACTTCCTATCCCCCCACTGAAAGTCAAAAGGTTGATTTTAATCAAGAATGTCTGGCACAAACATTGCTGCTGGCTATTGAGGTGGAATTACACATTTATCGTAATTCCGTTTTTATTGGTACTACATAAAACGCAATGTTGGATGTGGACGCGTAGATACCCTAGAGCTATGCTTGTGTCCAAAGGAACACAATATTATTGTTATGTGTTGGTAACATTTCACAATCTTTAGAACGAAAATAGTAATTCTTTTTGTTACATTAAAAAGGTGTCAAGACGTGTCTGATATTATTATTATTTTGCTAGTAACATCTGTATCCTCTTTGTTATTTACGACATGAAGTGTTGTTCTTTGGTACCGACAACCGTCAAACCACAATATATTTTCTCCCTGGAATAGCTGTATAGAAGGGACATACTCGCCTAAGATACTTTTCAATAGTGAAAAACTTTAAACATTTAACATTGAATATGCTTATTGTACTATTTGGCAAGGAGTTGTTTTGACATTCAGTCTTTATATAGTTGTTTTTGTTAAGGTATGGTGTGTACAGATAACATTTTCCTATTAGAAATATAAGCCTTCTATCGAGGAAAAAAATGGAAAGTCAGAATGATATTTTTAGCAACATAATCTTCTTATAATGAGATGGGGTGGCGCGGATATCATCCCCATGACATTTTATCGCCAAAGCAACATAAAAACAAAGAGACCCAAGCACATGTTTTTAACACGTAAGTGGTCATGGTTTGCCACTTGCCCGTTAGGCCTTGTATCCATTGGCTGTACCCATATTCCGTGTGCACTTGTCTCGTTTTCTATTGTTAGTAATTGTGCGGCGCAAGACAGACAATAAACTTCGTTCTGCTTAGTGATCATATCAGTGGCCTATGTACGGCAAATGATTCCTATGACTTGGCAGCACTAATAATCAACATGTTCATACTTGGTGAGCACCAGGTAATTGGAATATCTGCCGTACACAGGCGACTGATATATGATCACTAAGCAGAACAAAGTTATTGTTTGTGTTGCGCTGCACAATTACGAACAAAGGAAACCGAGACTAGGGCATACTGCATATGGGTACAGCCAATGGATACAAGTCCTTAGTGGTCAAAAGGGGAGGGGGTCCATATGGACCCAACATCGAAAAAGCGCTTTCGCGAAGGAATTTTACGTTGAATCTCTGGTCACAGGTGAAGAACTTCAAAAGAACTAAAACAAGGGGGAAATGAAAATCGGATAAAACCGTTTCAAAATGGCGACAAAAAAAATAGTTGACGTGTCGCGTCAAAATTATCCCGCCAAAAATTTGAAAACTCACTTCCCAATTGAATTTTTCAATAACATTTGGCTCATATTTGTAGTATGTAAGTATTGAAAATATGAAAAAAAACCTAGTTCGGTTACAATTTTATGGCAAAACAAATTGATGAGCGCCCTCGAAAATTATTTATGCTAATTAGCATGGCAAGGGATAGGTCGGTTTGATATTGTTTGCCACCAAGTGAAGCGTATGGTTAAAGTTAGACAAATACATAGAAGGGCGATGACAAATTACTTCGCGTTTTGGCAATGACGCGCAAAAAAAAAAGTTGGGTCCATATGGACCCCCCCCCCCCCTTGACCTTAAGTGGTATTAAATATCTGCTATGTTGTGAATACACGAATCGATGATCTTTTTCCAACATCCACAATAAATTTGAATGATAATATATGGTAAAAATATATTAATAAAATATAATTGGTCGGGACTAAATTTAAAACTAAGATATAAGAAACCAACAAGCCGTATGCTTTTCTATTGATGTTCCTTCTGAAACGGTCAAATTTGTGTAAGCAGTGAACTGCGCAGTTTGTCATATATGCATCGATAAGCCAACGCTTGGTTATGGGTTGGGTTATGGATATCAACAGACATTTAGCCGTGTTCGATCAGCGAAAATATTATATATTTTCAAATTGTATTAAATAGCAAAATTCCTTTTTTGTCTGGCCAAATTCATGAAATATGCACAAACAGTTGCCAATTGGTGACTTTTGGAGTTGCCAATTGGCAACTTTATCACTAAAAATACCTTTGGCTGATGAAAATTGTTACTTTTGTCAGAAAAGTTGCCAATTGGCAACTTTGATCAAAGTCCTGTTTGTTTGCCTTGCCAAAATATTCTCATAAAAGTTGCCAATTGGTAACTTTTTCTGATATTAAATATTTTGGCAAGAATATGTTAACATTATATTTTGAGAGTCGCCAATTGGCAACTTTTGTTATGCCAATTGGCAACTTTTAAGCAAAATTCAGAGTTTGGCGGACCAAATTTTAAAAATTGCAATTTAATATAATTTGAAAATATTTAATACACTGATAATTCCTAATTACTGTTTATGATAGCTATCGATTGACACCTGATTCACCATTCAGTTCTCAAAAACAACCCCCCTCCCCCTCGGTACATTACACCATGAGAAAAGTTCATTTTTGGTAAAATTGTCTTGTAGGATACATCATCAAAAATAAAATT
>JXSR01S000231.1:57921-71649 GCA_000969725.1 Ophiothrix spiculata
TGGTACCAAAACAATGATATACTTAATTATCTAGGAATGTTTGTTTCTTTTGTGTGGACAGTGAAATACCTTTGTAAATGAGGTGTGATAATCATGGGGGACAAAGTTCAAATGCCTTCATGATTTAGCTTAACCGTCAGAATATATTCCTTTGGGCTTCCCCCTAATTCAACCGCTGCGTTTTGGCCTCTATTCCCGATATATTTGGTTAACAGATAAAACATGTAAATATAAAAAAACATTCGTAATAATTATATGTCATGTATTTTCTTAAGCGATCATAACAGGTTTATTTATCTATTTTCTTAGATTTCGAAATTGAAGTTATAATTATTGTAATATAAATGCTAGTTATACCGCGGTTAAATTCTCAGCACGTTCTTAACTACATCCCCGCGAAGACCTCAATCTTATCAATGCTCTTTTGAACACCAGCAGCTGGCAATACTCACAATGATGGGATTAAATAAACGTGGATGCTGCGTGCCTAGATTATTAGTTTATTCTCATTTAGAAATCACAGAGATGAAATCGTTGGGGAAAAGACGGAGGGCATGTTTGTTGAGCCTCAATGGGTTTCCTGCCCTTGTGACATTCATTTTGTCAGTGAGAAAGAAATAATTAATAATAATAGTATTATAAATTCAAGGTAATAGACTAGTTGTACCTTAGATGGCGGAAGGTCGTGCTTACGGCAAATTTTTGCCTACTTATACATGTCAGAATGTAACAACAGTGTAACACTTTTAGCGTACGTATGGAATAGAGTTTTTAGTAGCCTATACAGTGGTGTCACGTCCCAGTCACCTTTATTCTCTATTTTTGTTTGTCTTGTAAAAGGTGCAGTGGGTTCAGGGAAACTCCTGATGCTTGTACTAAACATATATCTCCCTGGAGTTTGAAAGGTCAAAATGGGGTGAACAGATTATAAAGTTGACGCCCTTTCTCCAAAACTTAATGATTTCATGATGTTCGGACAATTTGTTTTCAAATTTTCACAGATTGTTTGAGTTGATGCTTTTATTTTATTTACATAAAATATCATATAATATGTGGTATGGATTTTGAATGATAATGTAATAAGCTCGCGTTGTTTTGCCTAAAGCACGGACGTGAACTACGACTCTGAAAACTCCCAGTTTGAGCTCTTTATTGCCCATTTTTTGATAATTACATCAACATAATCTACATTTTGTCTGATGTTAGCTTTCGTATAATTTGCAAATTGAGCGTTCCATCGATGTAAAAATTGCATTTTTTTATGTAAACAAAAAACAAACAAAGAAACAAAAATACGGCATTATAATGTTTATGATTTAAATTTCAATTCATTGTCTCAATGCTGCTCTTTTGGCTCAACGGCTATTAATTTTGCTTTTCAATTCATAATTTAGATTAAGTGAAATTCACATATTTGAACTGTAATAGAACTTGTCTATATGTTTACCTTTTTGAGCCGAGAAGATGTTCGTGACAGGAGTGATGTTCTTCCAAACCATTTTTTGTCTTACAGGGCAAAATAGTTTACAAATGATTGCATGGACATCGGCGGTGTTATATGAATATAAACATTTAAAAAAATCTACTTGACTTGTGGTTTCTTTTTTGTCTCCTTTTAAGTGCATGGTGTCAAAATCATATTGGTACTGTAAGACAAACTTACAACTCACTCTTTCTTCACTCATATCTCCAGGGGACATGTTGTTATGAAGGTTTTCATTTTTATAACAACGATATTATTGCCTTTTGTGCAATGTATTGCATGTAAAGTCATCGGCTTACAAAGTTTATTGTAGGTATCTTTCTTCACAAGATTCTTAGTTGTATTTCATAAGGCAGTTTTCTGACATTGATGAGGTAGGCATTGTTCCCAATTCATGACGGAATATCTTCCGACATTCGAAAGGCTTCGACGCAAGAACCATGACTTAATGCATTTCGAGTGTTGGCGCTAAAACCTTTAGGAGTAACGCATAACTACCTCCTTGAAGTAGTCTTTTTAATGAGAGAGGCCCTGTTGCATTTTTTCTGCATCATTCAATACACTATACTACATCTATCTTTGAATGATGACTCAATATTTTTTCTGGATTATGATGTAAGACAATTGCATCAAGCCTTTCGTATGACTCAAAAGCTTTCTATGACTCAAAAGTTTTCGTCATGATTTGGGAACCGTGCCTTACTGGTAAACTTGGTTTCAGGAGTTCTTCGACTGTGTAGTGTTTGTCAATGATAAAGGAATATATACACAACTTTATGACATTACGAATAACATGATTATAAGTTTCATCAATTTCGTAGGAAAATAATGATCATGGCCTGGACTGGTTTTATTGCATCTGATAGTATGAATGGTGTTAATTGGGACTTGTTTTTGCCTGTCTGTGACGCACTTAAATATTTAAGTTATAGACCTTTTCAAAAAACAACATTCCGAGAATTTCCGAACCTGATTTTGCACTTTCCGGCAATTGCCGACTGAAAAAGTGACTCTTCAGCACAATAGTCAGAAAGTTAACTGGTTGCGTACGAATTCGAAGTAAGGTTAGCACTACTGAGTCACGTTTACTGAAGTTTTAATGTGGTGCGCTCCGAGTGACTGGCAATTGTAAGCTTAATCAGACGATTTCAAATGCAAATTTCACACTTTCTGTGAGTGAGCATATGGTGCCCCCGGCCAAAAGTTGTTCGGAATTGATGCCTCTAACCATGTATGTGTCTGAATATAAATATTTTTTACTTTTATTGAACTGAAAATGCGACACAATTTTCGGAAAAGTTTATTTACAAAATCATACATGCTAATGAGCTCATACGTGATTGGTTGGTAAAACGGCCATGTGATCGACGTTCCGGAGATTTCCGAGTGGATTTTGAAAAGGTTTATTGTGTAAGTTTTAAACATCAGAATCAATTAAGCTTTGTAGATAGCTTCCATTCAATCTATTATTGCAATAAGCTGCTTTGATTGTACGATTGAATATGTCGATCCTGGGTTTCCCCATCCGAACTCAATCTTTAAGGTGCGTTTACATTGTGACGTATTGGATGTAACGACAAGCAACGTAGACCTGCGAATTGCAGTTTTGAATTTTACGCCGCTCGTCGTTAATTAAAGTCAGTCAACGTTGACACAAGCCGTTAACCCACGCAGACTAGCGTTTTCCGTTACAAGTTTTAAAATTTTGGGATGACAAAGAATAAGATTTGATGTCGTTGAGATCTCGTTGGCCACCGCAACCCCATGACCGTTTGTAGCAGTCTGTATAGAACATTGCCCTCGACGTAGGGTGACGTATTCCTAAATCACAAAATCTTAGACGACGGGCAACGAGTAAAGATGAAAAATCAAAGTTTGTTGACGGATAGTAACGAGTCTCAGCGACACCGTGGCAACAAGTGACGAGTGGGTGTTAAGAGTTTGGCTTGACGTTTGGTGACGACTTCTCGTCGACGAACAAAATGTAAGCAACGTAGTGAGGCGGCAAATACTGACCAAGGCTGACGTAAAGGATCGAATGTTATCGAATGGTCACGACAACAGAAACGTGACGTGAAAAATCATTCCTACTCAAATCCCTGTAACACACTATTGTTGTCAACGATTACCAACGAATTGTGACGACCTCTAAACGAATACAGACTGCTACAAACGGCATGGAAAGAGCTGAGGGTTGCGGTAGCGTAAAACCGTAAATTTAATTCGCAAACGCGCATTTTCGGTGTTGGGTCCATTTGGACCCCCTTCCCTTTGCCCACTAACGGCCAAGTGGCAGACCTTGACCACTACAGTGCCCGGGGTCTCTTTGTTTAGATGTTGTGATAAAATGTCATGGGGATGATATCCGGGCCACCCCACCTCATTATGAAAGCGAGGATTATGTTGCTAAAAATGTCATTCTGACTTTCCATTTTTTTCCTCGATAGAATGCTTATATATTTAATAGGAAAATACACACCATACCTAGTTCATAGTTCATACCTTGACAAAACAATTCTATAAAGACTGAATGTCAAAACAGCTTCTTGCAAAATAATACAATAAGCATATTTAATGTTAATGTTAAAGGTTCTTCACTATTGGAAACTGTCTTAGGCGAGTATGTCCTTTCTATACAGCTAATCCAGAGAGAAAACATATTGTGGTTTGACGGTTGTCGGTACCAAAGAACAACAATTCATGTCGTGAATAACAAAGAGGATACAGATGTCACAAGCAAAATAATTATAATATCAGACACGTCTTGACACCTTTTTAATGTCACAAAAAGAATTACTTTTTTCTCTCTAAAAGATCGTAATATGTTACTAACACATGACAATAATATTGTGTTCCTTTGGACACAAATAGCTCTAGGGTATCTACGCGTCTACAACCAACATTGCGTGTTTAATATGTAGTACCAATAAAAGCGGAATTACGATAAATGTGTAATTCCACCTCAATAGCCAGCAGCAATGTTTGTGTCAGACATTCTTGATTAAGATCAACCTTTTGACTGTCAGTGGGTGGGGGGAAGTTTAGGTCGAGGGAAGATTTTTTCACTAAAAAAAATTATTTTTTCACCAGCTAGCAAAAAATGCTTGCCATCGATATTGCCATTGATATTGTTGGTTTTTCAATGAACATGGCACCATTGGTTGCACGCTCATATAAGTCATAATTGATTGCCCTTCTAGGCTAGTAAATCTGTTGTTTGACGTAGACAAAATTGCAACACAAGATTTTTTGGTTGAAATTAACTGTTGATAACTTCCCAAACAACATATCCAAAATGTACTAAAAACACGATCATATAATCGTCATATAAGTTATCGGAGACCTACACTGGCTACCAATCAGGAAAAGAATTATTTTCAAACTCCTTCTCATCGTGTACAGTTCACTAAACGGCGCCGCTCCAAGATATCTTTCTGAACTGCTGATACCATATCAACCCAAGGTTAAGCTTCGTTCATGCTGCTTGTTGTTCCAAAAAGCAGACTGAAATCATTCGGGGACAGGGCTTTTTCGATCGCGGGCCGTGAACGTTTGAACTCGCTTACATACGCACTTCAAACACTACACAGGCTATCAAATCACAGTTGAAGACCTATTTGTTTAATTTAGATATTTAGGTTTTTGATCATACAGGCTCCCGAGGTACTTAAGCTTGGGAGAAGGCTACCGGTACTTTACCTGCGGCCGTCTATCACTTTTCTGCTCTTCAGTGGTCTGTATTTTTGCTTTAAACTGTGTATATATTATGTACAATGTTTTTGATGTATAATTTGTGTGATACTGTAGGAATTGATTAAAGTCATTAAAGTTTCTGATGATTATTGTAATTATGTGAAATATGTGATTTTTATGTTTTTATCTTTCTTATAGTCTTCTAAAAAGAAAAAAATATAACGTCTCTAAAATATATTTTAAACAGTTTATTCCCATTAGTACAGCGCTTTGAGTTTTTAATCATTCAAAAGTAAGGCGCTTTAAAATACATGTTGTTATTATTATTATTATTATTATTATTTAAAATGAGTACAAGATCATACCAACCCAGCTTATTTAACAATGTAACGTTAAATCTTGACCTGAAAATGTAACAACACTACCATTTATTGGTCCCAACTTACAAAAAGAGACCATCTATCAAAACATTTGCTATCATCATTGGTATTCTTTTATTACAGAATTGAAAGCATATTCCTTCCATTTGCCTCCCAAAAAAGGAAATGTCATATCCATTTTATACTTTAATAAAGTATTATGTGACATTTTCCTCTACTCCCTTGAGAATACAGGCAACTCATATTTCTCTTCAAATATAATGCATCAAGTATCATGTAACTAAATCGGTCGTATTATGGTAGAATCCCTATGGTAGTTTTACGAGAAAGAATTGATGACAGTTAAAAAGTTCATGTGTGAATTTAACATATGCCCACAGATGTATCTTTAACAAATGACAAGTTAATTGATTGAGCTCGAGTTTTCTTGAATTGTTTGTCAGTAAACGGTGTAAAAGGAGAGATCGAGCGATTTTAGTAACGGGGCATAATGTTTAGTTGGATGACCGATTTAAACGTCATTTTCCCTAGCAAATTATTATTTTAATCTTATCCCTTTATACATAAACAATATGGAAGCATCAAACACATTTACCTGATAGAAATTATGTGAACTTATTAAACTGCCTAAGGTATCCTGCACTTCCGTTAGGGCCTTAAGGGGGTCCCCTTATAAAAAACACCGACATGTTTAATAATCTGTACACCATATATAGGTACACTAATCAACACCATATTTCATGAAAAACTATAAACTATACGTATCGTTCTAAAATGGCGGCCAAATAACCGATTTTCGTTTCGCGAAATCTTGATTTTAGCCAAAATGTGAAAGAAAGTTGCCAAAGGAATTTTACAATGATATTTGGGCTCAGATTAGGAGATCATGAATACAATGACATTGTTGAAATAAAAATCGGAAAATTTTACCCCGGTGTAGTTTTATGGGTAAATAAATTTATTTCGCACCCCATGCTAATTTATGCTAAATAGCTCGAAAACGACGCGCCAAAAGAATCGCAATTGCAAAAAATAACAGCCAGAAAAATGGAGGAAATATTGCGACGTTAAAATGCGAGTACCGAAAACCAAATGCTTGGTACCATTGGACCCCTCCTTATGCTGTTAAATGTTACAAAACGTCAATAAATTTTGAATGTCAAGATTGTTTGTTTCAAACATGAAAAGAAAAGGCAATAACATTGATGCTGAAAAATTCAACATCTTCATAACAAATTGTACCTTAGAGCTATAAAATCAAAACTGAAGAAAGAATGAGATCATGTAAGTTTACCCTGTACAACCAATATGAATCTGACACTACAGACTATATAAATAAAAGAAAAATATCACAATCCTTTTTGGATATAAGGAGTGTTCAATAAGGTGCCAGCTTGGCGAAAATCTATGTCTATCAGCTCTTGGTTTCAGTGAATAGTTAGAAAAATATGGTTTCATTTTGTAGTTTCTTAAGACGCTGTTTGTTTGTTTCAATTCAATCAGTGTTCTAGAACAATATCGGAATACACTGAATTGGAAAACAGCAGATGCCTAGTAGCCTTCAAAGAGGGGAGCAAGGAGATAAAATAAACAAACAAAAACAGATCAACCACATCTCAAAATCTATTTGCCAAATTGATTATGCACGAATCGAAAATTTCTTTGCAGAAATTACTGAACTCATTGTAAACTAACTGCATGGTTGCAATTTTTCTGGAATGAAACCGAATGTGATTATGCTCTCATAGAGAGCACTCAACTCTTAAATTTCTAAATCAGAATATACCATAATCCAGGCACGTAGCATCTATGCTTCTTTAATCCCATCATTGTGAGCGTTGCCAGCTGCTAGTGTCGAAATGAGCATTGGTAAGATTGAGGTCTTAGCGAGTTTTATATAAGAACGTGCTACGAATTCGCATGTAAAGTATTGATATAAGTATATACAATGATGATCGCGAGTACAGTTTAAACGATGTTGCAAACCGTACATACAGGGATGTATTCAATTTAAAAGAAAACTAGCATTTGCACTTTTTTCAAACTTGATCTGTTAAGAATTATTGCAATATTGATATTTAAGTTCTCCTGTCTTAATCCACCGGGTAACCATCTGTGTATTGCATTAAGTTTGTGGTTATTTGATATCAAACACATCTTTCAAAATTAAACTATCTTGTGCAGGAAAATGCACTAAAATTATGTTCGTCTTTTTCATATTGCATAAAAAAGTCGATGAAACTTTAGGATGGCTTAAAACATGTTGCTTTTAATAGTTCTCAAGGGAAACCTAGGAAATCGAACAACGATCTTCATATGAAAGATTATGATATCCTGAAATTGACGTCTTTTTTCTGTAAATATAACAGAAAAATAATTAAATCTTAACTGATTGCACTTGCATTTAAACGTGATCCAACTGTTATTGTTACGTGTTTCAAAACTCGATGATAAACCTCAAAAATCTGCCAGCTAAACTAATGTAAGATAGAAGAATAAATCTATTCGACCGGTCTTTTCTTTTGGAGAATGAATACAAACGTAATTACTAAAAAATAATTTGATTTTATTTAACCTTCGTATTTTAGATTGATAACTATAACTACCTGTTACTAGGAGATTGAATGAGCGATTTACTTCCTCATAAAGAGAAAGGTTATATTTTTGGATTTAATATAACCATTTATAAAAGCTACTGATACTCTACCACGAAACTGCAATTTTAAACTATAATTTATCGTATTTCATTGTCATCCTCAGAAAAAACACATCTTTATATTTTTGTAATTGCTGAAATCAAAAGCCATTCAATAATTGAAGTGTAAAAAGGAGAACAAATTCGTAGCTGTTTGTCCGATTGCTAAGTTAGGTTTAAGTAAAATGTAGATGTTACGACTGTCCGCATACAAAGAAGCATACAGGGTAACACAATAAATTACCATTACACAAACATATAAATGTATTCCTCTTTTTAAACCAGTTTTTTTTTTAAATCTTTAACTAACTGCTGGATCATTGCAGGGTATATAGCAAGTCGAAAGGGTCATTACTCGTTTTTTACAACGCGTTGCTTTCTAAAAGCAGTGCGTTGCTAAGTTTGTATATAAAACAACGCGTTGATAAAACTGTATTCTTATTGGCTGTTTAAGTAACGCATTGTTTTATAAATACGTAATGACCCTTTTGCTTACCATACTAGGTATTCATGTGACTGAAGCGAATTTTATACCTTGACATGAATTCCAAACTTGAAACATAACAACCTTGCTTTGTTATACTAACGTCAACAGAAATGTCGATTTCCGTTAAACATCTTACAAATACATCGAAGGGACACCAAGGGCAATCATTTAATGTTGATATGCATATCCAATTCTTAAAATAAGCGGATTGCTTGCGTGTTTAGCTTAATGGTTTCAGGTACTCGCTATTTGTCTTCAAGACAATGCAGATTGATGACTCTAATCAAAGTGTACTACTTGGCAATTGATATTCATAACTTGTTGATATGCTAAAATATACCAGTCGGGATTTCACAATTCGCTCAAATTAAGAGTGAACGACACTTAAAATACTTATAAAATATAATTTACCTAATACTCACACCGATTTTATCAATATTAACGCATTGTAAGTAATATTTTACTCCATTAGAGAGAAAAATTCAGAGCTAATATAGCAAATAAATATCAAGCAAAGCGAATGTCTTTGGACGTAAAGCGATACTTCTGTGACTTCCTCGTCAGTTTACCTTAGACGAAGATGATTCCCATCCCTGACCCCTGACTTTACTTAAAATGCCCTTTATTACCGTTCGTGCCATTTCGCACAAGCTGGCTTATTTACAAGCATTTTAAGAAGTGTTAACATATCACTTTTATTAATTCATAATAAAATAAACTTATTGGCCCATATTCAAGAAAATTGTTTAGCTAAACCATAGTTGTTTTTTTCTCGTCAACAGCACGGCTCATTGACACTGTTCCGCTTAAAAGCTTCAACACTGAACAGTGTCTTGTGCTGCGACATATTTTTGACAATTGACCTCATATATAAAATTTATTGTGGTTTTTTCGTCACTATATTCTCCATAAGTTAATATCAACACACACACAAAACTCTGTTATAAGAATTTGAAATAAATATTCCTTCCAGCATTGTATCACAAAACAAATTGTCATATCCATTCTATGCTCTAATAAAGTGATCTGTCATTCCCTTTTACTCCTTTAGGAATACAGACAACTCTTGTTTCCAAGCAAATATATTGCACCGAAAAGAACACCAAAAGATGTATCTGTGTGGATTTAATATAGAGATACAAATGCCCGGTACAAATGTATCTTTACCAATAAAAGGTTAATCGATTGAACATGAACTTGTTAAATTATCTGTTTAAAACAGTGTAAGAGGAGAGAGGAACAGTACTAACATGGGTGACAGATTAAAACGCCATTTTCTCTGGCACCATAGTGTCTTCAAGTATGCCTTTCATAGACAAACAATATAACCATACCAAGAACACCTTAAACTCCTTTGTCATAGTATCCTGATCAGATTGCCTCAACATTTTCCAAACGTTTTGAGATTTTGGTACCATAATGTTGCTTATATTTTTCTCACACGCCATGTGAAATTTCATGGCTGAGTTATGTTCGGTTTAGGAGTTGTGTCTAATTATGGTTACCTTAACACCAACGTGATGAGACCTCACCCTATTGTGTTTTCACTCCATTATTTTGTAATTAATTAATTTTACATAATAACGTATAGGCGGCTCTAAAAGAGAAATTTACCCATAAAATCAAAACAGTCTGACCGATTAAGCTGAAATTTGAAATTTAGACCGTTGTGAAAAATCGGACAAAGCTCCTTTACGGGCTGGGGATATTAAAAACATAGTGATGTATTATTCATGACTAAGATGTAGTGTTAGAACAAACTCAACGTTCCTTTGTTATTTCAGTTCTGGAGTAGCAATTCAACAAAATGATTCACTTTAGCACATTAAGGGCAGACACGTAAACTAATCGGAAACGTGGTTCAGATATCTGCATTAGTCGGAACAGTCCATTTCTCCGCTATTTAAATCCTACACATATCGATAATTCCTGTTATCTTCTCATTTGGTTGTGTACCTGTGTACTGTATCTATGATTTTAAAGCATCAATTTGAATATTTTCAAGCTAGATGCCCCTAATTTGACTTTGCCGTCTAGTACAGATAAAGGCAAGCTGTTGCAGATTAGTTTACGTGTCTCCCCTAAATAATGGACAGAAATATACTTGAATGGTATCAGATACCAAAACACTTTTAGCACTAGCAGGAAAGATATTTCATGTTTGTTAGTTGGATACTTGTAGTGAATAAAGTGGGTAAAGGTCTAGCTACAGATACAGGCTCTATAATAGTATGTATTATTTAGATTGAGAATTGGAATCCTTACACTCTTAAAAAAGCCAGGATCAAATATGAGACAAAAAGGATCAATTTTGATCATTTTTAGGTATCAAATATGAGCTTACCCTTTAAGGATCAAAGTGGTCCAAAAATAAGGATCACAATTCTTGATCCGAAAAAAGGATCAAATATTTCTTATAAAAAAGATCTGCCTAAAAATATCTCACTGAAATGACCCTAGCAGGGTTTGAACCCACGCCGCACGTACACCATATAAATTACGAGACCATCGCTCTAACCATCTGGCCACGGGACAGGCAGCTGTCAAGTGTGGTGAAATCATCGTATTTATACCAGTGTATACATTCCCGGCTATGTAGTGGATATGGGGTGTACTCAAATATGAGACAAAAGATCACGTTAGATCCAAACACGGTATCAAATATGAGCTTATCCTTTCCGTATCAAAGTAATCCAGAAATACGGATCAAAACTTTGATATTATAATCAAAAAGGATCAAAATAAATGATCCTAAAACCGGATCAAAAATGATCCTGGTGAATTTGATCCATTTGTATATATTGATCCGAAAAAGTATCAAAACGATCCACTTTGGATCAAAAGTGATCCTTAAAGGATCAAAATAAAATGATCCGGAAAACTACTCGTATATTTGATCCCGGCCTTCTAAGAGTGTAGGCAATGTAAGGCATTTGCATATTTGAGAAATTTAAAAAGAAAATAATATTAATATAAAGTGACATAATTAAGAAAAACAAAACAAAAAAACATATTTCATAGTTTCTACTATCCTTGCCCGAAAGCTTCAAATTGAGGTTAGCTTTGTCATATGCAACTAAGAATATAAATGTCAATAAATGTTGAAAGTCAAGGATTTTTTTTATTAGTAAATATATTGCAAAAAGGCAATAATATTGCTGTTGAAAATCACAAACGTCATAACAAAATGTACCTTCAAGCTATTTGCGACTAAAGAAAGAATGAATTGTACGTAAGTTTATCCTGCAGTAACAATGTGAATTTGGTTTAACCCTTATCCTCCTAAGCTATTTTTTGTAACACGTCCTCCGAAGGGGGGGTTGCAACTCACAAATATTTTTGAACGGAACCCCATATGAACTTGGTTTTCCTATTGATAGATAGGTATGATCATCCCTATCCAACGATACCAAGATAATTAAAATTGGCCAAGGCGTTACGTAATTTGGAAAATCGGGCAAAATTGCATTATGGCAAAAATGGCAACCAAAATCAAAATGTTGCTATAACAATTCTAAATAACAAATTTTCGTCCGGTTTTTTGCTAATTAAGAAGCAAAATGATGATTCTAACATGTCTTGTAAGTTTAAGTCTTATAGCATGCATAAATTGTTCATGCATAAAATGGCCGCTTTAACATTTTAGGGATTTCACCCCCCCCCCCCCCCCATACACCCCAACTTTGACGACCTACCCTTACCCCACCTTAGGTGCTACCACCCTAGTTTTTTCATCAAAATGACTGCAAAGGATGTAAAGGAGATTACCCAAATGTCTGGGGCCGGTTGCTTTTGCGTTTTTATGAAGCAGGGGGTTGTTCGGAGAATAAGGGTTAATGTTAAAACAGTTGAAACAATCTTTCGTGGCAGTTGCAAGAAATTAAAATCAATAAATATAGCATTTGACGTCTTCGTTATAAATATATTATCCCTATTTTATATGAGCAGACATGTTTCAATTTTTTACAGCTGAAAGTCGAGCTTATTTTGTCAAAATACAGTAAGTTGAAATCTTGGCATTTTGATTTTAGTGTAAAAGAAGGGAGGGGTACATATGGGCCCACGGTTTTGTTTTTCACGTGTAACTTATGACTAAACTTTCAAAACAACTTATATAATGTATACAATAATAATAATGGTTGATATCAAACTATAAAAAGTGACCCGCGGAACAAATTGCTAAAATATTTACACGTTTAATCACAATGCAGTATAATGATAATGATTGAAACAAAACTGCAACCATCCAACCAAAGAGGGTAAATACAATGAAAAATAAAACATCTCATATTTTTGACACAAACGTTGCAAACTTCAAAGTCAATCTTATCAAAATACTTAATTACAATAAGAAGATCAAAACGTAGCTATGTTTCCCTCTTTGCTATTATAGATGTATTACAAATAGTATTAAAATCAAACATTTGTGAACGATGCTTCTTCCCAACATAATTACCATTGAGGTACTGAAACGAATGTTCTTTTCTTTGATCTCTTTCAGTCAACCCTTTGTTTTCAGAAATGTTTTATACTTATCATTGACTGATTAAATACAAATAAAAGCATATATTTCTTGAAGGAGATTTGCATACTGAACATGATGGTGAGGTCATTTTTGGACCAAAATGTGTCATTTTCGCCCTAGATCCAAAAATCAAGTTTTTAGGCCCACAATTTTACGGGAAAGCTAACTAAATTTTGCTTTGATAAAATTTCGAATTATTTTACTTTTTAGAATCTAGAAATCAATATTTAGGAATGCATTTGTCAAATTTTTGATTTTTTTTCTTAGTTTTTTAGATATTGTCAAAAATTGGTCCAAAATATCAAAAATCCCACAGCTGCCACCATTTTTGGTAAAATATGCCACTGTTTTACCTATTTTTGGCTTTATTTCAAAAAATAAGATACAAAGCAAACATTTGAAAAATGCGTTCCTAGATATACAGCTTTCTAGATTCTAAAAAGCAAAAAGTTTCGAAATTTTACC
>JXSR01S000231.1:76584-90971 GCA_000969725.1 Ophiothrix spiculata
GGGAAAATTCCGTCAGGGGTAAATTTTGGGGCTTTGCCCCCCTGGCGACCAACACCTGTTACGCCCCTGGGCTTCACCAAGCCATGGCATCATATTGGCCAGACTGCAATACCTAGTATTTTTGACAAACAATACTGGAATACAAAAATTTAACCAGAATTGGACAATACTTGATATCTTGTATTGTCTAAACTTTGTGTACCAGTATATGGGACCTAAAGTATACTTTGTCTTATTCTTTTTCACCTTACCGATCTTTTTTGTGGGACTTCATTTTTTTTCTGGGACCGGCGCGGCCCCCATTACCGCGGATGTTGAAGCCCAGGCTCTCAGACAGTTTTAGACTGGTTCAGCCCGAGGTTTCAACTAACGTCTGGTAGTGCATGAGTTTTGAACTGATTGGTTAACCTTCCCTCAAAAAAAAACAAAAAAACGAGAACAATAATACCCATCAATTGCAGAAATTACCTTGATGTATTAAATGTCTTGCATGCTTTTAGCTTCAACACAGAATCAGTTTTAGATCAAAATTTATTTGACCTTTTTGTTAATATCAATGGATAGCAGGAGGAGATATGAAAGAAATTTGGATTACGCCGAAGAAAAAGGGTTTTTTTTCCTCAAACATGCGTCATCTTTGCTTACAAAATGTCGGACGATTAAACTAGTTTATTTGGAATCCCTAAAGAAAAGAAAAAAGATACACTTAAAAATGACATTAACAAGAAAATCAAAGGTTACATATATAATAAAATGTTCACCTTTTCTCAAATACCTGCGATTGTTCAAGTCCAAAATGTAAAAAAAAAACCTTTTCTTTTCTTTACTCAAAAGTTTGGCTGACAAACTTTTCTAAGAAATGGTAATCCATCAACTCAGTAACAACCGCAGTTGTAGGTTTAACTTATACCTTGATACCGAACTCACTTTTAAGATAACGTGACATCCTTGTTATTCTAACGTCAAAATAAATCAAGATTTTCGTTACATACCGTATTTTACAAATAGTTCGAGGGATACTAGAGGGCATTATTTTAAATTGATGTGCATGTCAAAGTCTTGAAATAAAACGAATTGCGTACGTGTGTAGATTAAAGATTCTATTTACCATTGCTCTTACTTTTGCGTGCGACAAAACAGATAAATATGTTGGACAATACAAGCGGCAGTAATATGTGATGACTCACTCCGAAAAGGGGGACTTTGCGACAGAGCATTTTTCAAGGAACATGTGAAAATAGGCAGCAAAAAATAAAAAAAGAAAATAATAAGAATTTCCAGATATTCTGTTGTAAAATGTGATCGCTTTGATCAATTTTAAAAAGTAAGGTATCATTGAAAAGCTTAGAAAATGCTGCAACAGATGAAATGATAAAATCAAAATTGATATAATCTGCAAAGTCCCCCCCCCCTTTCAGGGTGAGCCATAACATATTTATAAAAGTCATAAAACCGATACATTCATGGTAATATATTATAAAATTTTCTCATGCATTGCATTTTTTATTTATTTATTTTTTCTAAACCTGTACATGACCCCGTACACATAATATCACAGCAAGTATTCATATCAAACTTGGCATTTAGGTTAATCTTTCAATTCTCTACGTATTCTAGCAAAAAGGTGACATCGATTTGTAGCATTAATGGAAATACGGAACTAAAACCTATCCATTAGCACCACAAAATGGGCAATGGGAATTGGAACAGTCTGTTGTTCCTGGTGCAGGTCGTTGTTCCGACGTGTCATTTCTCCAAACGAATTTTATTCCGAACGACCTTTTACCCCGAACGGGTTTTTTTTCTCTGAACGATTTTTTTACTCCGAAAGGTCGTTTCTCCGGAACTTTTGGAATTTAAACCGTTCGGAGAAAAAAACCTTTCGGATTTATAATCTCAAGGAAACATTCTAAACAGTCATGATAATTGCAGGAAACCAAACTTACACGGGGACCCTGGGGGTTTAGTGTGTTTGTTTGTTCGTTTGTTTTTGTTTTGATATGTTTATTAGTTGAAATTGAATTATATACTTTGTCAAAGAAGCAATGTCAAAGGCCTAATGTTTAATTAAGACATGTATAGACGCTGTTGTTATGAACCTGCATTTAATTTGTAAATATTATTATAGGCGTATACTTCCCATCACTTTTTATGAATATTAACGCCAAAGAAATCTTATCATAATCACCTTAATGTTGTTCCACTTTTTTGATTTGCTTTATTTGCTTAACAAAAGTATTAACTGATAAGGACATCTAAAACATATAAATTTTAACCTTGATGAGTAATACAAAACAAATTACCAGGCATTTTAAAACTGTTGAGGTTTTTGCCCAGGTTTTTTTTAATCCAAAATTCGGTATGTTATATTGCTTTCAGTATAGCGTAGTCATCTATACTTTTTGCAAAAGATACATTTCTTTCCGATTTTTCCAGGCCCGTTCACATTTGATTTTCCAGAAAAAATAAATCATTTTCGTAACCCAAAATATATTGACATAGATTATAAAACTAACAAATAAAAAACATAGAAAATGAGAGTAAAAAATCAACAATTTCTTGGCAATTTCTTGACATCTTTTCACTCATTTTTCTACCTCATGACCTACGCGTCCGTTTAATTTAGTGTGCATTCATGGGTCTCCGTATTCAGTTTGTTTTCCGCAATTATCATGACTGTTTAGATGATTTCCCTTAAGATTATAAATCCGAGCGTTTTTTTCTCTGAACGGTTTTTATTCCAAACGGTCGGAGTAAAAAACATTTGGAGAAACGGGCTGTTCAGAAACGGCTAAGAAACAAATCCAGAGAGGATTAAAACGGCATTAAAAACAACATATGACGAATGATTATTTATCTTAATACTTTGGTAAATCTAATATCTTAGCAATGATATTAAGCCGCCTCCGTTCAACCTGAAATAGAAACGGGCTGTTCAGAAACGGCTAAGAAACAAATCCAGAGAGGATTAAAACGGCATTAAAAACAACATATGACGAATGATTATTTAGCTTAATACTTTGGTAAATCTAATCTCTCCTTAGCAATGATATTCATTCCTTAATAAATAGGAATAAAATATTTACTATGTCACCCCCCCCTCCTTCAACCTGAAATAGAAACATAAACATGATGGTCCTGACACTTTACTAAGGGGAACATCATTCTCTGCGTGAACCATGGTAGGCACAACAACCACTCCACCTACATAGAAAATGCCATTCTATAATGTAACTTTAAACTTGATTGTTATTTTTAAGTTAGGCGAGTGTTTAATCTGGTATAATTTTGAATCACTTCAAATGTCATTAGATGTTATCATTATAAGATACTGTCAGTCCTGACTTAATTACTCGCAGTTCGGATTTATATCCAAAGACTATCGATGCCGCTATTAAAATTAATTAACTGTTTGTATTAGCTTACAAGAGAGGGAAAGATTAGGTTTGACACCTGAAATGTAAATGTTTCAAGTTTGATAAAAAAAAATCAGGAAGGTTTCTACTTAATATCTTGCCAAACAACATTTGCAGATGTTTAATTTGTTTAACGTATGCCTTTCGTCTTCTGCCAATATCCGCTCGAGAATTAATTAACCCTAAATAAAAATACTGAAATAGCATATGCGGGATAACTTTCAAAGGTTTTGTATACTATCATCCATTTATTTTCGCTTTAAATGGAATCAGGTCAGGTGAGGCAATTAAAGTTTCTCTTTATTGCTAACTGTTTCTTTGTACATCGAAGTTGAATTTCATTTCATCGGTAGTTTTAATCACTAAAATGTGTGCATTGATGTTCATCCGACAAAACAATTCAAGCAATCTCGAAGTTAAGACCTGCTGTACTGTCATCGAAACTTTAGAAATTGTACTGACTTTGCTACGTACCAGAGGTTGATTTAAGATCTTCCCACAATACACAGTAACAGCTCAATGAGCATGAATAAACTAATGGAATGTTTAGTGAGGTCACATTTTAGGTCTGCTATAGATTTGTATGGAAGGGATGGTAAAATTCTTGCTTAATCAAACTGTAATATGGGTGTGAAAACCTCATGCTCCCAGAGATTTATTTACATATTCATAGAGCTAGTAGTATGAACTTTCTCAAGGTAATTGTAATTTACCGGTCACTTCACTAATAGATTTATTAGGTTGAAAACACAATGCACAATGTATATGGGAAATTATTCTTACTTGTTGTTGTTTTGAGCTATTGTTTTCAAATTTTATTGGAATTATGAGAAACACAACTACGAGTTGTTAATCTAATGACCCGGATTTATTTGAAACTTGTAGCAAACATAAAAAGACAAGTTACTTTTTTAGGCTAAAGTGATATGAAATGATGAAATGTGTTCGAAAATGGTATTTCTATTTTAGTGCAGGCTTCTATTTCAACACATTTTTCTTTAAAATACTTGACCTTGGCCTCTGACATGCATTTTTAAAAGTTTATTCCTTAGGGCGGGCCTAGATTACTTCTTGTTTGCGAAAGAAAGTATGCAACTCTGGGGGATAAGAATGTTAATACATACGAATTAAACGTATAACAATTTATTTTTACCTTTTACACCAAATCTTCATAACTTTAAGAACTACAACTAACTTCAATATGAAGTTTTGGATTTATAACCCGACAAATGTGGGCTTTGATTTGACAGCAATATAATGTACTACTTCCGGTTAAGCCTTTGGGGATGTGAATGTGATCGGATCCTATACCATTGATAGTGAACAAAACAATATGTGATGACTCGCCCCGAATGGTGGGACTTTGCAGATGATATCAATTTTGATGTTATCATTTCATCTGTTACAGCATTTTCTAAGCTTTAAAATGACACCTTACTTGTCAAAGTTAATCAAGGCGACCAAATTTTATAACAGAAATTCTGCTGGAAATTCTTATTATTTTCTTTATTTTTCCGTCAGTTTCTCGAAAAGTTTTCTGTCGCAAAGTCCCCGTTTTCGGGGTGAGCCATCACATATATCGTTACGCTAATAACATATATACATTTGCCAATCTTATTTTCTTGTAATGAAGAAATAGAAAAAAATAGTCCAGATATGACCTTTCTGAACATTTTCTTGTAATGACTTAATAATACAAAGGAAAGCATATTATATACATGTGTGAAGAAGTATTACGTAACCACTAAAGTGTCCTGGGCAATTTTATCAACCGAGATAGGCAATAACATTATAACATGTTGCAAGGCAGGAACTCCGACGCAACACAAGTGTCACGCTTTATTCTGTTATGGTCTACGGAAGACGGACTTCAGATTCCTTGAGGTATATAAATTATTATAACGTAAGGTATAGTATTTATGTTTACTTCACTTGCATTAGATAATGTCGCCCAGGGAAACGTGTGTCAATCTGTATGAGAGTGAGTAATCACCCAATTGATCACTTCAAACATTTCTTCATGTTCTCATCCATGCTACAGTTAAATTCAAATAAATAAAGTGCGACTCTTCCGTGTATCTACTTGATACCGAAGGCTAAAGTTGTTAACTATAGCGTTGAAAAAATACTTGAAACGTCTCAAACATGCCTCGAAAGCTGAAAAGCATTTTTCAAATGATGGATATTATCCATAAGGCAGGCTATAAATGAGAGAATGTCAGACAGTAAATTGCCTCAGCAAAAGCTAGAGAGGCTTTTATTACGTGTATGTTGTATCGTTCGATTTATATACCTAATCTGTAGAACAAGATAAAACAACAAAATTTGTTTAACATTCTCTGCAATTGTGATCGCTATATTAAATGCAAGAGCTTATACTTGTATAGCAGAAACATCTGCATTAAGACCTTTTGGTATAATTACAGCTTCGTCAAAGGATTCTTCTCTTTTACTCCTTCCAAGGAAAATCGCCTGTAGTACCACAAGTATAAACAAGTACAAAAGCGATAGGGCACCAAAGTTAGCACACGGTTACTTTATAACTTGAGGAAGTTCTTTTGGAAGTCTTAGGCCAAAGGATCCCAGGGGCCAAAATGTCTGTAAATGAAAATCACATCTAACACCATGAGCACCAAAAGTACAGAAGCCACACGGTTTAGGATAGAAGTTGTTACACAAATATGTCATGACCTGAGCCATATCGTAGTCTTAGGAAAGGAGCTTTGGTAAACCTAACTTCCTCTTTTATTTCAATCAGTAACGTATATAACCAACAACTATACAATCAATAGTACTTTTTTTTTTAATCGGCAAATGTTAATCTGGTATAACATTTTAAAGTCGTAAAGCGTTAATGCGCCTAGAAACTGACAGCATTGTGGTAATTACATCGGTGTTTATTTTTATTTCCTGTATAATAGCTTATATAGAAACACAATTAATACCGCTCTTCAAATCAATTAGCTGCTCTAATACACTTACAAGAGTGGGGAAGATTAAGCTTGACGCCTGAAATGTAAATGGATCGACTTTAATAAAACAAAACTGAAATGTTCCTTCCAAATATTTTGCTAAAACGTTTGCAGATGTTAAATTTGTTTAACATCTGCCTTTCTTCTTCAAACTATACGGTATTCGTTTGAACGTCAATTAATCGTTGTAAAAGCTACCGGAGGAGCATACGCGGTATAACTTTAAACCAACAAAGTGAACGAAAACAGTCAGTATGTTTGTCTTTTTTCGTAATGTGCCTTGACATCCAGATTAAGCTTATTTTAACTGAATGATTGATTTGTTTTTGTTATAAATATTTTACAACAGATGAATGTCAAATAGGTGGTTTCCATTTTTAAAAGTAACAAATTGCCATTTTGAAAAATATATATGTTTCATGGTATGGACCTAAAACTTGTTTTGTTAAAAGCTAGTTTATAATTTCGATGACACAATTTTGAAGAAAAACAAAACAGAGCAGAGGTGATTTATGACGGTATAATCTGTGAAACTGCCAAGAAATCAATTTCGGCAAATTACGACATTGACATGTTTTTTCATATGTAGCGTAAATTGAAGTTTGCTGCATTTACGGCTCGTATGAGATGTTCGGTCACATATAACAATATTACTGTGAGCGTGTCAATCTCAAGTTTGCAATGTTTTGTGTGTTTTTTGTTTGTAGGGGTTGGTTGGTGGGTGGTGGTGTCTGTATTATGTTGTTGTTGTTTGTGTTAGAGTGTTTGCTTTTTTAATTCTTTTAAAGCTCATTCATGTGCTCAAATCTTTTCTATCTAAAATAATTACAAAAATCATTAAATACTCTTTATGGTCAAGTTAGCTCGATCGGTAAGGCGCTTGCTTGCTGTGCGGAAGGACCCGATTTCGAACACCGCTAGTGCCAAAAAGTTCCCTTGGACAAGGAACTAACTGCTAATTGTCTCATAGAAACCCGTACGAAACTCGGGGAGCTGATCCGGGCAGCGATGTTGCGTATGTGGGCTGATCAAGGTTTAGCGCCCCTTGAGGTTACCGCAGAACCTGAAATGATGCTTGATGTGGAATGAAGCTTACTTAGGCCACAGTGGTCAATAAAGTGTACAGAGGCCGAGTGGAATTACAAATCTGGGAGGCATAGGCACTATAAATCCCACGGTATTTATATATATTTATTTATTTTATTGCTCCAATACTATTAAGCATTTAAAACAATTTACTCAAATATTAGAGTTAATAACAATTGATTGAAAATTTATTGGCAATTTCTTTAAAAATACGGCAGTTCTATGTCTAATTTGTCTGCTAAAAACATCATTTTAAAATTTCATAATTTGAACAATTTAATTTAGCAAGTTTATGCAAATTCTTCTCAAAACAATAACATTTATATTTATGCAAAATGTAAGGTTTTATTTAACATTTTAATTCAATTTTATGTGTTTTACTGTATGTAGTTTTAGCATTAACATCCACCGTAAAACGTACAAGTTTTTAAGTAACTACAGACGCCAAGGCCTAGTTGGTTCACAATGTTTGATAAGTAAGGGCCTAAAGGCCGTACCACTATTATTTTCCTTCCCTGAGATATTTAATATAAATCTTTAAGATGAGAATACTTAAAATGTCTATTCCTATGAAGAAGATAATACAGGTTAATACATCATTGTAAGAGTATCACTTAACATGCCTTAGATCTTGATGCCTGAAGAAAAGGGTCGTCAAAGTGTCTTACTTTAGGGAATTCTACTAACACAAAATCACTGCTTTCACGATAAATCACAAGTTTAAACGAATGAATGCTCTATAGGACGGTCAAAATCAGACAGAAACCTATTTGCGCCCTTCCATCCCAAACCAGCCGTAAATGCAGCTTTTTGCCATTTTCACTTTTTTAAATGTTTGTAAAGACCGTATTATAAGGATTAAAATGATATCTCAATGAACTTCATTCTCAGAAGTTCTGAAGATTTTCAGAAGTCAAGTTATGGCTCGTCAGCGGTTGTTAGGGAGGTTAGGTAGTAAAATGAATAACAGAGATAAAGGTGTTTAAAGATTAGTAAGCCCTATATTTTCTGTTGATTGTCCTCTAAATAATCTAAATACACAGATATATTTCATATTTCAAATATTTTCTTGAATTGAAACTATGTTTATGTTGTAGAGTAAGCACAATAATTGCTAATCTGTCAGATAATTAATTTCAGCAAAATTAACGACCTTGACGTGTATTTTCACCTGTAGCGCAAAATGAAGTTCCCTACATTTACGGCTCGTTTGAGATGGACGGTCACATTTATTAATACCTTACTCTATAAGATGACTATAAATCCAGCCAGAAAAGTAACCGTATAAACACTGCTGGTACAGTTTCAGATCAAAATTTAATCGCATTTTTTGTTAATATCAATGGATAGCAGGAGTAGAAATGAAAGAAATTTGGATTACGTCGAAGCAAAAGGATTTTTTTCTCAAACATGCGTCATCTTCGACAAAATGTCGGACGATTAAACTAATTTATTTTGAATCCTTATTGAACTTGCAATTAGAAAAAAGGCAACACGGTACTCTTAAAAAGGACATTTACAAGAAGATCAAAGGTATCGTACATCATAAAAAGATCACATTTTCTCAAATACCTACGAGTCCAGTCCAAAATGCATATAACTTTTCTTTTCTTCACTCAAAAGTTTGGCTAACATCATTTTCTAAGTAATGGTTAATTCATGTATTCAGTAACAACTGTAGTTGTAGGTTTACTTTATACCTTGATGCCAAACTCACTTGTAAGATAACATGACATCCTTGTTATTCTAACGTCAAAATAAATCAAGATTTTCGTTACATGCCGTATTTTACAAACAGTTCAAGGGATACTAGAGGGCATTATTTTAAATTGATGTGTATGTCGACATCTTGAAATAAACGAATTGCGTACGTGTGTAGATTAAATATTCTGCATACCATTGCTCTTTAACTTTTGCATGCGACAAAACAGATAAAAATGTTGGACAAAGAGGCAATAATATTTATGAAAGTCATAAAACCGATACATTCATGGATATATAGTATAATATTTTCTCGTGTATTCCCCTTTTTCTGTTTCTAAACCTGTACATGACCCCGTACACATAAAATCACAGCAAGTAGTCTTTTAATTATCTGCGTTGTCTAGAAAAAAGGCTGACATCGATTCGTAGCATCAATAGAAATACGGAACTAAAACCTATCCATTCATATTGCAGTTATCGCCCACTGTACGCTACACCGCGACCTTTGAATAACTAAACCAAGTCGGAGATCTTTAACCAGGTTTAATTGACAAACATCGCAAGTGTATCTACCCGCCACGGTCATACCAATTATCTCAATGACGTACCATGCTCCTAAGGCGTGACCGCTGTCAGTATAACCTGGTTAACAAGGCATTTGGGGTGTGTCTTACGTGTTTTTTTCAATGGACTTGATCAGGTCCTTTAAATTATCGTATGCTAATGAGTAGGATGTCATGAGAACGAAAATGTCATGATCTTGATTGACATGTGAGTACGAAGTTGATAGCTTAAAGGATGTGAGCGTGGTGGGCCAATGAAAGTGGGTATGTCGAAACTCCTTGGCACAGGAAATTTACACCTGAAATAGCGTGGGAAATCCGAATGAGCTGACCGGGGTCTTGTTACAAAATGTACCAAGTAAGCTTAACCTTTGGTCTTTTGAGTTCAAAACAAAATATCACATGAAAGCTTAATAAATCAGGAACAAAATGGTAAATGTACGAAAAAAAACGGCTGGTTAGTTTTGATACAGCGATCTTGGTATAGTTATTATCCTATACCAAAAACACGGGAAGATATCTTGGGGTCATGCATCAATTACGGGCGTTGTGTGTGCATTGTATAGGAAATGTTGCCGATATCTGCAATATGTGGCACCATAAAATGGGGCATGGGAATTGGAACAGTCCGTTGTTCCTGGTGTATGTCGTTGTTCTGACATGTCATTGCTCCAAACGAATTTTATTCCGAACGGCGTTTTCTCCGATTGGTTTTTACTCCGAACGTTTTTTTTTTCTACGAACGGTTTTTACTCCGAAAGGTCGTTTCTCAAGACCTTTTGGAATTTCAACCGTTCGTTTATAATCTTAAGGGAAATATTCTAAACAGTCATGATAGTTGCAGAACACCAGACTAATACGGAAACCCATGAATACACACTAAATGAAACGGACGCCTGGGGGTTTTGTGTGTGTGTTTTTGTTTGTTTGTTTGCTTCTTTTTATGTTGATATGTTTATTAGTTGAAATTGAATTATATACTTTGTCAAAGAAGCAATTAATTAGGCCTAATGTTTAATTAAGAAGTTTATAGACGCTGTCCTTATGTACCTGCGTTTAATTTGTAAATATTATTATAGGCGTGTACTTCCCATCACTTTTTATATGGATATAAACGCCAAAGAAATCTTATCATAAACACCTTATTGTTGTTTCACTTTTTCCAGGCCCATTCACATCTGATTTTCCAGGAAAAAATCATTTTCGTAACCCAAAATATATTTACATAGATTATAAAATTAACAAGCAAAACAAACATAGAAAATAAGAATAAAAAGTCAACAATTTTTGGCAATTTCTTGACATCTCTTCACACATTTTTTCTACCTACGCGTCCGTTTAAGTTATTGTGCATTCATGGGTCCCCGTATTCATTTTGTTTTCCGCAATTATCATGACTGTTTTGAATATTTCCTTCAAAATTAGAAATCCGAACGTGTTTGTTTTCTAAACGGTTTTAATTTCAAACGATCGTTTCTCTCGTTTCTTTCTTTCGGAGTAAAAACCGTTCAGAGAAACGGCCGCTCGAGGTAAAAACCGTTCAAAGAAAAAAACGTTCGGAGTAAAAAACATTCGGAGAAACGGCTGTTTTACCATAAAATTGATGGTCTATATATATTTCTGAAAATGATCAGTCAGAAACGGCAATGAAACAAATCTAAAGTGGATTAAAACGGCATTAAAAACAACATATGACGAATGGTTATCTAGCTTACTAGTAATAGTTTGCTAAATCTAATCTCTTCTTAGCAATGATATTCATTCCTAATTCGCCGGCTGCGGAAATAATAGGAATAAAATGTTTACTATGTCCCCCCACCCTTCAATCTGAAATAGAAACATAAACATGATCAGTACACACACATTACTAAGGGGAACATCATTCTCTGCGTGAACCATGGTCGGTACAACAACCACTCCACCTATATAGAAAATGCCATTCTTTAATGTAACTTTAAACTTTATTGTCTTTTTTTAAAGTTTGGCGAGTGTTTAACTGGTATAATTTTGAATCACTTCAAATGTCATTAGATGTTATCATTATAAAGAAACAGAAAACACTGTCAGTCCTGACTTGATTACAAGCAGTTCAGATTTATATCCAAAGACTATCGATGCCGCTATTAAAATCAATTAACTGTTTGTATTAGCTTACAAGAGAGAGAAAGATTAGGTTTGACACCTGAAATGTAAATGTTTCGAGTTTGATACAACAAATCCGGAAGGTTTCTACTTAATATCTTGCCAAACAACATCTACATATGTTTAAGTTGTTTAACGTATGCCTTTCGTCTTCTGTCAATATCCGCTCGAGAATTAATTAACCCTAAATAAAAATACTGAAATGGCATATGCGGGATAACTTTCAAAGGTTATGTATACTATCATCCATTTATTTTCTCTTTGAATAGAATAAGGTCATGTGAGGAGAGGCAACAAGTTTCTCTTTATTGCTGACTGTTTCTTTGCACATCGAAGTTGAATTTCATTTCGTCGGAAGTTTTAATCACTAAAATGTGTGAATTGATGTTCATCCGACAAAACAATTCAAGCAATCTCGAAGTTAGGACCTGCTGTACTGTCATCGAAACTTTAGATATTGTACTGACTTTGCTACGTACCAGAGGTTGATTTCAGTCAACCAGCGGGTCATTGAAAAGTACGTTATTTTCTTTTCTAGGCAAACGAAAGTGATATTACACTCTGTCTGATTTTTACCGGTGATGAAAAATTGAAAATGTTTTGAAATTCACAATTAATGCCACAATTTGATAATTAGGCTTCCAAATTCATCATATATGACCAGATAGTACCTCAATTTTCCTTAAACATAGATATTTTCATCGTTCAAATCCAGAATGATGATAAAAATGTGGAATTTTAAACTACAATTTTATAGAAAATTATTTCTCAAAATTATCTTTGAAAAATTGCGTATTCTCACTTCAAATAACCAGGACACTCGTCATAATTTGGTAACACACAAAATAAAGGCTCGTTTTTCATGTCATTTGATTATTTTCTTAGAAAATTACTTGAAACGGTCAAATCCACGAAAATAAGGTGGGTTTGTCAATTTTTTAGAGGCAAAATGTCTAAGTTTAAAATCTTCTGTGGAGAAGGCTTCGTTAGCGATCAATAACTCTTTTGTCTACCCAATGTGATTAGCCAGTCAAGTGTGCAGCCAATTGCGCGGTGATAAACGTGGTTCAATTGAATATTCCTGGCACATGGTATGTATACATAAATCTGCACGTGGTTGCATCTTGCTCTGTTTGAATTTCCGAACTTGCAACAGAAAACCCTACATTTCAGGTATAAATTTGACGGTGTTAAACAAGCAGGATACTTCTCTTTTTCAGTGAAATGAATAATAAATATCTTGTTTGCACATTTATGTTAGTTAGAAATGGTAACATTACCGGAAACGGTCAAGTCCACGATTTTTGTTTTACATCCCAGGAAAAACGAAAATTCACATACAATGTTCAAACACTAATTTCTACCATTTTAATAAAATGCTATAAGAATTATTTATTACAATGATTTTAAGAAAAGAAAAAATCAACATATTCCGCTTACAGCAATAAAATCAAGCGTATAGATTTCCAGAAAAAGCTATCAAAATTGCGCACTATCATTCGGAAAAAATCGGAAATCTTCGGAACATGTCAGCAAAAGTTCCATTTCACAGAAAGAAATTATGACCTTGCTTTTGTGCACAGACTGACCTGCTGGTTGACTGATTTAAGATCTTGCCACAATTCACAGTAACAGCTCAATGAGCATGAATGAACTAATGGAATGTTCAGCGAGGTCACATTATATAATAGGTCTGTTTAGATTTGTATGGAAGGGATTGTAAATGGCCTTGCGTCACAAATAGGTCCCTCAAATATCATGGATTTGTTACATATTACCCTAAAAACTTGTAGAAAACATGCATTTTTGCTTAACGTATTTGGGAAAGTTTGATATCAAATGAAAGGTCTATTTATACTCTATTTATGTACAAAAAGTGAACTTCTCATGAGTTTAATTAATGAAGTTATACTTGAAAAAGTAATCAGGGAACACGATGGATCGGGTGGAGGCGGCGACGGTGGAGGCGGCGCGCATAGGATTACATGCAAAAGTGTAAACAAGTCATGATTTATAAACACTTGTATTATTAAAAATAAAAATGCTGGGATCATAATTTTTGAATATACTTCAATGAGATATGTACAATGCTAAAGCATGTATCGAGTATTGACAAACCGTCCAAATTGTATTGTTTCTTAATGGTTTATATATGGGTAATTTTCTCTATACATTACTGTACAAAACATGCATTTACACTCGAAAACTTTAAAACGACATATCTTTCGACTGAGTCAACATAAAGGGTAAAAGTTATACATTTTTCAAAAGGAAATTTGTCGAGGAATCCAGTTATGTGATTAATTTTTAGGTAGTTTATACATGAAAAATATTTTGACCGATAAATGTCCCAAAAATTAATCAGTCGTGTCATAGATTTTGACCATCCTCAATATTTTGACCACAATGATATTGGTCACCAAATGAATTATTTTATGGAAGGCTATCATTACATCCTACAAATAATGTTTGTGTCATCTGGATACACCTTTCCCCAACAAAAT